>AWWV01016132.1:0-25677 GCA_001974805.1 Corchorus capsularis
AAAATATTTAAAGATTCCCTATGAATTCTGCAAGACTTGTCCACGCTGTCAAATGGTTGGAAACATGTCGAAGAGGAACCAAATGATTCAATCACCTATATTCGTTGCTGAAGTTTTCGATGTATGGGGGATTGATTTCATGGGACCCTTTCCTCCATCAGAGAAGAAAAATTACATTCTTCTAGCTGTGGACTATGTTTCTAAATGGGTTGAAGCTATTGCTACGGAAAAGGATGATGCTAGAACTGTGGTCAAATTTTTGAAGAATAATATTCTTTAACGATTTGGGATACCAAGACTCCTTATCAGTGATCGTGGGACTCACTTCTGCAACAAGATTGTGCAAGTACTAGTTGAGAAATATGGAGTCAGCCATAAGGTGTCTACTTCATATCATCCTCAAACCAGTGGTCAAGCTGAAGTATCTAATTGTCAAGTGAAGCTGATTTTGGAGAAGACAGTTAATGTTCAAAGAAAAGATTGGAGTATGCGACTAGGAGATGCTTTATGGGCCTATCGTACAGCTTACAAGACACCACTTGGTATGTCCCCATACCGAATTGTGTTTGGTAAGCCGTGTCACCTTCCTGTGGAGATAGAACACAAAGCATGGTGGGCAGTAAAGTAATGTAATCTTGACTTTGACAAAGCTGGAATTCAAAGGATGCTGCAATTACAAGAACTTGAAGAAATAAGGAATGGAGCATATGAGAATTCAAGGATCTACAAGGAGAAGACCAAGGTATTACATGACAAAGGAATTTTGCAAAGATCATTTCATGAAGGTCAAAAGGTTCTGTTGTACAACAACAGAGTGAAGCTTTTTCCTGGAAAATTACGAACAAGATGGAGAGGACCTTATGAAGTAGTCAAAGTCTATCCTAATGGAGCTGTCGATTTAAAAATCCAGAAACCAAAGTGCAAAACAAAGTCAATGGACAAAGACTCAAGCCTTTCTTCGAGCCAATGCCAACACTTTCCATTGAAGAAACTAAATTGGAAGATCCAATTTATCTTCCAACTTGAGATTAAAGAAAGGGAAAGTCGAGCTAATGACTTTAAACAAGCGCTTGTTGGGAGGCAACCCAATTTTAATTTTCATTTTTTTTATTCTTAGGTTTCATGAATTTTCTTCATTAAATTGAAGAGAATTTATCCATGGAGTAAGAAGTACCAAACATTAAGCCTTAGACCATGCATAACCGGTTGTAGCTCGGTTAGTAGGCTAAGCATGGCCGGCCATGGCTCGGCAATACCGCGCCATCTTCATGCCATTGCTTGGCTATTACCAAGGCAGCCACCATACATGGCCGGTAATGACTCGGCATTACCGCGGCACAAGGCAGCACCTAAGCTCGGCAGCATCGTTACCAAGCCAGGCCATGTCTCGTGCCCTTACCCGAGCCATGCAACAGTTCGTTCCAGCCCAGGCCACTGCTTGGCCATGTCGCGCAAACAGTCCGGATAACCAAGCCACAGCCCGCGCATTGCCCAGGCCATGACTCGGCTAGCACCGCACCAGGCCGGGGTAGCACCAGCATGCCGCGCAGCACCAGCAGCAGCAGCTCGCGCCCAGCGCGCCCTAGTCCGCGCCACTACCAGGTTCCGCTCGACTTTGATCCGCCCCGCACCAGGCCATGTCCCGGCCAACCTAGGAGATGCCGCGCCATTCATGTGCAAGGTACATTAGGATTTTAATTTCCTATTTTGACTAGGAAATTGAGTTCCTAATGGCTTTCCTTTTCCAAATAGGTAATGTGTTCCTAAACAAGGTATGTTTTCTTTCTTTTTACTCTAACTAAAACCTCTTAGACTTAGGACTTGATCACTATATAAAGGCACTCTACCCCTCCTCTTTATTCATTAAACACAAGAAGCAATATTGGGATTTTTGGGAGAAGAAGTCGATTAGAGCAATGCCGATTGTGATGAGAATAAAGAAGGGGAAGAGGAGTTTTAGCTATGCCTTATTTTTAATTTTCCTTTATCTTAAGTCTTTATTTTTCCAGTTTCATTAATAAACTATCTAGTTTTATTTTCCTATCACTTTAATTTTTATTGTCTTTGTGAGCAATTCTCTTCATCAAAGTCGCCCAGGTATGTTTCATGAACCTTAACTCTTTATTTTTGGTAAGCTATTTCGCATGCTTTGATTTCTTGATTGCTTTTACATTGAGGACAATGTGAATTTTAAGTGTGGGGGGGTGAATACTTGATAGGGTTATTATTTGATAATTGAGTCATATGATAGTTTTTGATTGTTGCATGCGAACTTAGGATAAAAATTTGATTGTTTTTGGATTGATATGTTATTCCCCAATTTTTGAAAATTTTTCGAAAAAATTGATTTTTGAAGTACTAAAAATTTGATTTCAAACTATTTGATTTTTCATTCATATATTGAGTTATTGATTTGATTATGATTGATGAATGCTTAGAATTTTTAGTAATGTTTTATTCATTGATTGGTTTATAGCAAGAAGTTTTGATTTCTTAGAATTAGGTATAATTGAAGTTTGTGATATGATCTTATTATTCATTGCTTTTATGATTATCTATTTCTAGAACTTGTGTTGAATCTTGATTGAAGTTACAATTAAGAAAGCATGCTATGAATATGTCAAGAATAAGTGTGGGGGACTATCTATATAAAGGGTAATTAAAAAAAATTATTTTCTAAAAAAAAGTGATTTCATATAAGAGGAGTAGAGATATCTTCTGCCTTAAAATTTAAAAATTTGAAAAGTTCCATTGTTGTCACTCTTCTCTTTAAACAAAAGGAGTTAGTAACCCTTGGGAAGAGGATAAGAGGCATGGAATGGCAGAGATATTGTCCCTCTAGAGTGCTAGTAGCCTCAAAATAAATAAAAATAAAGGGTGTTAGTAACCCCTAAACATGAACACTTCAGAGGTTAGTAACCTCAGTTTTCTAAAATCAATTACCCTTGAAAAACTATTATAACCCACATGAATCCTTTGATTTATTCATAATGTGTAATCTTTTGAGTAATGGAGAGATAGATGAAGATGCAAGCCTATAGGAAGAAGTAATTATAGATGTAAAGGATGGTGAGTGATTTAAGCTACTTTGATTATGGCTACTTAAGAATGATAATGCTTGTTATCTATTGATCCTTGGATTAAGTATTGTTATTGTTCTTTGTTATTTTGATTTCATGATTAAATTGATTCTTTGAAATATGTGTGATTTCAAATTGATCTTTTGAAAATTGTTTTTAATTAACTTACATTGATTTTGCTAAGGGACTAGCAAAGTTCAAGTGTGGGGGAAAATATGATCGAGCCAAAAACAACCCTATTTTTATGGCTATTTTATTATGTTTTTGGGTCTATTTATGCTCTAATTTAGCTTATTTTGATAATATTTGTGTTTTTAGTCTTTATGATATGTGAAATTTGAAATTGTTAATTTTCACTACTTTTGGAGCTATTTTGATGACTTTTTACACAGATATTAGCAAAGTAATTTTGAGTATAGATTTGGAGATGCGAAGTTCGTGTTTTGAAGATTTCTTGAAGATAATTTGAAGATTTAAAGATCATTGAAGAATTATTTCAAGGAGCAAGAATTAAAGATTGGAGCTTATTTGCAAAGGATTGAAGCCAAGCCCAGAAAAGAAGCCCGGAAGTTAAGGATTTTTGGATATTTTATTTGGGAAAATACTCAGCCCATATAAGTCCATAATTGGAATTAAAATCCCAATTTATAGGCTTAATATCCAAGGGAATATCCAAATCCCGTAATTTCCCGTAACTAGTCCTATTTGGAGTAGGAAATGGCGCAGTCTCGGTAGAAAGGCCATAACTTTCTGCTCAGATGTCCGTTTTAAGCCCATGAGTACTCGTTGGAAAGCTAACTCCGAGATCTACAACTTTGTGTCTCCACTATAAATAGCCACCTTAGGACTAGATTTTGAATGTAATTTTTATTCTCATAAGATATATTGTTTAGTTGAAAATTTGGAGGAGAAAAACCCTAGGAGCCGCCGCCCCCTCTCTTCCTCATCCATAGATAAGTTCTCTTCTTCTTATTTGTGGATGCTCACTCAATTTATGAGTGAGTAATCCTTTTCTTTTCTCCAATGTAGAATTTAATTGATCTCTTGACTATTATCATGGTGAGATTTTGTGCTTATATATGAAAATTGTTTTGGATATTTCTTAAATCTCTGTTTTAATCCTATGTTGCTTGTTTTGATGGTTTGGAGTCGACACTACCTTGATAAATTAGGTTAACATTAGCTAAATTAAGTCTAGAACTAATACTTCAGATTTAATTGTTTGTAGCAATTGGATGAGAACTAATACTTCCTTCCAAGAGAGATAAGAATCAATGGGTGAGTAATTGCTTCTTGTGCTTGTTCATAAATTACTTGTACTTAATGCTTTGTTCCTAAGCAATCTTTAAGCCCTAGAACGGTAATTGATTGTTGAAAGAATAAAAGGGGTGGATTAAGCCCTAGAACGGTAAATTCATCTAATTGAGGTAATTTAGGATTTAAATCCACAAGCTATCCAAGGTTTTCATAATTATTAGATATCAATCAAGAGGGAGATTAATTCTATGTTGGAGGGTTTTCTTTAATTGTTTTTCTCAATTTATTCTCTGCTTTTTAATTAATTGCTTTCTTTAATTTTCTTGATTGCTTTCTTAGTTAATTTTGTAGTTTGTTAGATTTAATTTTAAACTCTTTTCCAAAATTCTCTTTATTCTATTTTGTTTTAGGAAAAAGAATAATAACCAATTTCTCTGTGGGTTCAACCCCTACTTGCCCTAGCTATTCTTAGTTAGTAATTGTTGGGATATTTATTTTATGGTCATTGACGACACGATCAGTTTACCTTCTTTGAAAGGAGCAACCAAGCTTGGAGGTTGTTCCTTAACACAAATGGGGTAATCGGCTAGGGTGCAGAAAGTGGAATAAAAAAGCACAGCTTATTTTGACTTTGGAGGAAATCTCGGCAAACCAAATGAAAGGTTGCCGTCGACGATAGCGACGCATGAACACAAGAAGGAGAGGCTGATTTCAAAGCCAAAAGAAGCCATTGTTGCCTTCCTCACACCAGAAGATGCTTCCCCTTGGACCTAAGGCCTAATCATTGCAATTAATCAAAAAGAAAGAGCCAAGGAGACCACCGGATAAAGCTTCCGACTGGTCGAAAGGGAAGCTATAAAGAGGGGCAATTAACGACAAAAACGGCAGCTACAATAATTCATATATATCAAGACACCGACATCAAGAATCATCATCACCATCCTCAAGAAGCTCTCAAGAACCCTAAAATTTCGCTCAACACAACAAGAAAATCAGTCTCCATCTTCTCCAAATCAATGTTTTCCTCCACTGTCAATATCTTGTATTTTGATTCCATTATTCTCAAATATTTCCTTTTTCTTTCTCTCAAATCTCACACACCCAATTTGTTTCCCATTAGTCCTTAATCAATAGAGAAGTTTTCAGATTCATTTATCTTAAAGCAATACGTTTTCTGGGTTTTTGTTCATCTTTTTCATCTTCCTCAGTTTATCTTCTGTTATAATTATTTTCCTGCGGTGGGAAATTGCTCTTTGGACAGCAACCAACGCTTTACGCTTTAAAATTTGGTCTCAGTCTTACCTTTTAACCCGATATCTCTTCTGGGATATTTGGGCTTGGGCCCGAACCCAATTGAGCCGACCCAGGCCTGCTCTCACACAAAAAGACTCCCACAATGACAACTCAACAAATTTCTAAAACTCTATCCCAATGATTTCTCAAATTCGGGAACTTACCCTTTATGTATTGTTTATTTTTAAAGGGGCTAAACCTTGGGTTAAAATCATGTCTAAATTTTAAGTGTTAACTTGACATGGCACAATTTTAGTGGTTGGTTCTATGGTGATATGGTGGTACGGTCCTATCTAATAATTTCTCCTCTCTTTATCCTTTCGTTAATCCTAAAAGTCACATGAGGAGGCTGTTGACGCTAAAGTAAAATATATAAATAAATAAATATAAGTAAATAAAATTTCATGATCATTCAAAAAAGAAAACCGAAAGCAGAGACTTTTCTTATTTTGAAAGACTTAGATTATCAAAAGATTAATAGCTTAATAGATTTGACTCAACTTGTGAAAACTAGACAAAAATTAGTTAAACTTCTAATTAGGCAAATTAAGTTTTCAATTGCTCATCTAATTTTGCAATTTTGGTCATTTTTTATCTTTGAGTTTGATGGATGGAAATTGTTTATCTGATAAGTTCATGAGTCAAAATGTTATAAGACAAAGATTAGTATAACCCTAGTTATAACTCTCACTCCGTACTGTCTTCAACAACAATCAACGGGAAACAAAACTTGCCAAAAGAAAAATGATATAGATGTAGCTAACGACTTCCCTCCTTTTTTTTTCTCTCTCTTCTTGTATCTTTTTTTTTTAATATAGATCAGATAGAGAATTGAACTGACTTTCAGAATGGGAATCGAACCAGAACCAAACAACGAACAGGACATAACTTGAGCTAGATATATCTAGACCACTTGTGAAATTATTAATGTTTACCCAATATATATCTTTATATTATACTAGTCATCACTTTCACGTCCCTTGCACGTGACACAATATGTTTAAATTAAATGAAAAAATTAAAATCTTAAATATACTACTAATTTTATCGTAAAAAAACCTATTATTCTAGCTAGCAAAATTTCACTTGCGTACGGGTATCTAACACGACCGCCTGAAACCAAATCTTATCCAACTCGATTCGACCAAATAACCCGACCTCAAATCCTTTATGACCTGAACCTGAATCAACTTGAATCTGATCAACCCAAGAGATTAATTCGAAATTACCCGAATCAGGATTAATTATATTTAAATAACCCTAATCCGAAAAGAATTGAACCTAAAAATCGGAGGCTCAAACCCGAATTTATCAGAACCATATGACCCGAAATCGAAAAAGTCTCGAACTAAAATTGACCCAAACCCAAACGATCTGACATTTGAACGATCCGAATCCAACCAAAAATTTCCTCAACCCAAAACTAACCTAACCCAAATCCAACCCGACCAGCTCATTTGTATATACATTGGGTCTTACTATCAAAATAACAAAAAAAATTATTTCCCACAAAGAAAAATATTAACAAAGTAAAATAGCAAATTTAAACCCAGAGTAAGGGTTACATTTATCTAACAAAAAAATTAATTATAAATCAAATAAAATAATTGTACGTTAGGGAAATAATAAATTTTAATCATAATACATTAAATTATTAAATAGAAACAGGTTAATCACAATAACCTTTTAAATTAATAATTATAAAATATTGAATTTAATTAAATGAAAATAGAGTTTTTAGTAGAATAAAACTGTATATTAAAAATTTTAATATATCCAATTTTTATTGAAAAACAGTAAAATGGTAAAAATAAAGAAATTATAAAGATATTAGATTTAATTGAATAAAAATAGAGTTTTTAGTAGAATAAAACTACAATAGTTTAAGCAAGGGTATTTAAGAAATATATTAAAAAAATAAGGATATAATGGTCGATTCAAAAGTTTTACAAAACTCATACTTATATATATATATATAAGTCTAAACTTCAAAAACCTTGATCTAAAATATCTAAATTACCCTTTTTAATTTTAAAATTTTAATCTTCCTTTGAAGGGTAAATATGTATTTTTCATTTCATAAAAAACTCTCTTTGGGCTCAATTCAAGCTCTAATATTCTTTTTTGGCAAAAAAAAAAGCTCTTGTATTCTTTCACCGAGAAAAAAAAAACAAAAAGGCTCTAATATTCCACTGTCAGAATGCAACTATGCAAGTCTTCAATATTGGGTTAAGGTTTAAGTTAAACGAGGCCCAATAATTACATACACGGTCCATTTGTGGTCTGAAAAGGAAAAAAAAACAGTAATTGCTTCCCTTACTTTTAAGAATTTCAATAACCATACATATAATAAATAAAAAACATAAAATTTGGAGCTAAATTTGGTGTTCTTATGAAAGCTCGCCAGTCCATCAATGAAAATATGGAATTGCAATGCAGATGCGTTAATTCAAGCTCGAGTAGTTTTTTTTCCCACTCGTTAACTGTCAAAAAGTGCCATATCATCTTAGATTTGTGAAACTAGTGAAGAGATCTTAAACTTTTATTTAATTTTAACTTTTAAATTTTAATTAGTGGGGAACTTTTATTTAACTTTAACAAATGAAAAAAAAATGGTAATTCATGAAACTTTTACATATTAAAAGAAAAAAATTACATAAATCTTTTGAATTTTTTAGGAAAAAATTGGAAATGAGAAATTGGTAGTAATTACGTTGATAAGTATTTAATTAATTTTAATTAAAAATTTTGGGAGAATTTTAAAAAGGGCAATGTTCTATAAATAAAATAATTTGGAATTTACTACCATAACAAACATTAATTATTAGAAAGGAAATCAAACAACAGAAAATCATTAAAAAAGATATTGTATTGACGGTTTTAACCTTCTCATTTGAATTATCAAATTTCAAGTATTAGATAGAGAAAGAGTGGACTAGGAGACGAAAGAATAAGATAAAGAAAAGACACCGCCATTGACAACATGAAAAAGCTATAAATTCCCATAGAGAAATAGGCAAAAAGGTTGCTACAAATAGCAACTAAGCCAACAACAACGATTGATAAATAAATGGCTAGATTCGGTCTTGGTACATTGCCAAGGTTTGGGGTGAAGTCAATGGTGAATAAGGATCAGCTAGCTTGCATTACCAGTGTAACAGTCAAGAAGTAAAGCAAAGAAAAAAAGGAGAAAGCAAAAGAAATTAAAGGGTAATATTGTATTTATAACTTCCTGGTGAGTAATTTATAAAAAATTAATTTCCTTTTGAGTAATTTAAATTAACAATGATACCAAATTCAAAATATTTTCAATACATGACCCTTTTTTAAAATTTTCCCATAAGTCACTTACTTTTTATTTTCTATATATGGTCTTTGTCTTTCTACTTTTTGCTTCAATTTATTCATACTTTTTTGCTTCTATTTGGCCAATAAAAAGAGTAAGAATTTTTTTTATGCAATAGAGTGAAAGTCCATTTTTTAAAATTAAAAATTAGAACGAATGAAATTATTAATTAAGTATAATTTGTTAAAAATAAAAAAGAAAAGAATTGTTTTAAAAAGTTTAATAAGCAGGGGCAAATCTACGTTAGGGGGTGAGGGGGCCATGGCCCCCCCAAAAAATGGAAAAACTGCATAGTAGTCCCCCAAAAAATGGAAAAATTACATAATAATACATAGATTTATATGTAATTGCAGTCTAAAATTTTTAATTTGGCCCCCCCAAAACTTAAATTTACATAAAGTAATTTATATGGCCCTCTCAAACTTAAATGTCAAGATCCGCCCCTATTAATAAGTTTGATATAATTTAGTTATTATTAAATTTCTTAGAGTTTAAAGTTTAATCGGTTGTACTATACATTTTAGCCGATTCCCATGAATTAAGCATGTTAAGCAATATTATTTTAGGGTCATGTTCATATATTTGTTTAAGTTTGTCAAGAAGTTCTCTTTTCTTCTCTACAAAGATTTCTTTCATTTGTTTTTGCACTAATTAAATCAGAGCATCATTATCTTTATATTTTTATTCTTTATAGTGAAAGATCATGAAAAAAAAGGAAAAAAACCAATATCATATGGAACTTAAAAAATTTGTTAATAAAGTTGTAACTTACAATAATTAGATAACAAGTTATATTAGCCCGTGCTGGCGCTACGGGCGTTCTTTATTTTAGAGTGGTGCTTGATTAACTGATTGAATAAGGATATTAATATAATCAATTATATAAGGGCCAAGAACATTTTTTTGTTCTAAAGTGGTGCTTGATTGATTAATTGATTGAATTATATAAGGTTGCAGTAAAAATGCAATTTAAATGGATTAGTTTTAATTATGTCTCTGGCATAAATCTTTGTAAGCTAACTTTTAAGACATGCAAAATTAAGACGGTCAAGAACATGTTTTTATTTGTAAGTAATAGGAAGTGCAAAGAGGTAATAAAATATGTTGTTAATTGGATAATAATACTCACATTGAACAAAAGGTGGTTTTAATTCAAAAGGGGAAAATATTGAACGGTCCATGTTGAAGGGATGGAGACGGAGAAGAAAGAGGAAAGAGATATGAAAGTGAAAACAGAGGGGAGTGATGGAAAAGATTTGATTTTTGGCAAATCTGAAGATTGATCAGCACCGAGGAGTTGAAAGGAAACAGCACTAAGTTAGTGAGATGAAAAAAAAACAGCGAGAGAAACATTAATTAAAAGTAATTAGGGATTAGGGTTTAGAAGCAATTAATTAAAAGTCTTAAACATTAATTAAAAACAATTAAGGAACGAAAAAGGGTAGAAGGAAAAGGAATGAGAGAAACTCATAGAGGGGCTCTTAATTTAGTCATCCGAAAAGTGCGAAAAGATAAAAAATAACCAAAAGGTGGCACCACATTAATCCTCAATTTGGCCTTTTAGTAATTTCTATGGTAGTTAAAAATAATATATAGTATATATTAGAACCTTGAAAGTATCATGGGTGATTTCTTTTGTAGTTTTACTGTTTTAGTACTCATTTATAGTTTTAATTGACTACAATTTTTATTTTCGGTTAAAGCGAAGTTGGTATTTTCAATAATATAACACGTTAACATAGGGGGGATTATAAACTAGAGGAATTATAACTTTGGTCTTAGTTTTGATTTGGGACTTTGGATAGTACACAAAAGAGACATTATTGTTGGGAAGTGAGCCTTTGGAATTTGGATATATATCCAAAAGACAAAATTATATGTCTTTACCTTTGTATTCCTATTTTACATTAGCCAATCTTTTTTCCCCTACTTTACCTTAATATGCTTGAATTATTTGATCCAAAATAATTCAAAGATATTAAAATTCCTCAAGTAATCAATCGGATATCTATAAATATCAATACCAATTTTGCCTTTTGCTTCTCTATAAGGATTTTATCGATTGTGTTTCTCAATATATAACACTTCTTTGATTATAGTTTATCTTCTTAAGTAACCATAAATAAGCAATTTGATAATCAATTATTTTTATATAATCATTATATATAGTTTTTCTTAACCTTAGATTAAAAAAATTGGAACCCTTCGCCAATATTAATAATGAAAGTTTACTGATATTACTAAGCATGTAAGTTATTGAATGTATTGATAGCATCATTATTGATTTGACAACTGATCGTGTCGTCTATGACCATAAAAATAATCCCCACAATAAACTAACTAGAATAGCTAGGGCAAGTAGGGGTCGAATCCCACAGAGAAGGGTTATGTGATGAACGATAGAGAATAAAGAAAAATCTTTTCCAAAAATCAAATAGAAAACAGGGGATTGTAAATATCAATTATAAAGAAAACAATTAAACTAAAAAATAAAGCAAAGCAAATTAAATCTAAATCTAAATCTAAAGCAGATTAATAAAGCAAACAATAATTATAAAGCATACTTCTTCTCCGATGGTATGATTCAATCAGATTAACTATGGATCATCGACTTAAAAGGTGAATTAAGCATCTTATTCTTGACCGACAACTGATATAGGTTTCACAACATGTATTTTAGATAAGAGGCCGATTAAAGCTGCAGTTATCCCTTTTATTCCTTCAGCAATCGATTACTTTCTTAGGGCTTAAAGATCACTTAAGAACAAAGCATTAAGATTAATTAATTTTACACACATGCCTACAAAGTAGAACCATACGAAGAGAAATTTCTCGCCCTCCGATAGACAAATACCCATTAAGCAGCGATTAAACAAACCTAATTTGCTACATACAATCAAACTTGAGTGATTAATTCTAAGCTTGATCTAGCCATGGACCTTCCTCTTACATCGTTAGTGGCCACATAACTCAAATAAGATTCAGAATCATAAAATTATTTTAGGGTTTTGACTACTATCATCAAGAACTTAACACAAAATTATAAGTATAGAAATCTCACCATAATCAATTGATTGAATTCACTAAAGGATCAGAAGTATTAAGGGTTTAGCTACTCATGGACTTAGGAAAATCCATGAGAGGCATAAGAATACTTACAGAACTAGGGAGGAACGATTTCTCCCCCTTGAAACCCTAGGGACGTCGCACCCCTCTATGGCTAGAGAGGGTGTCGACTTCTCCCTCTTCTAAAACTAGAGAAAACCCTAAAAACTAAAGAAAGGTAGAAAAAGAGAATAAACTATATGAGAGATTAATTGTGTAAAGTATGTGATTTGTGATACAGGAGGTGGCTATTTATAGTGGAGGAATAAGGTAGGACGGTTTAGCCATAACTTGGTCTCCAAGTTGGATTAGGTGTCATCCTAGAGTAGAATCCAAGTCAAAAGAGGATTCTGGAATTTTCTGGAATCTAGAAGAAACTTCGACTTGATATTCAGGCTTGAAGATGGCAGATCTGGTCTTTGTACATCAAAAGAAAGTTGTAGATCTCGGAGTTAGCTTTCCAACGGCTACTCATGGGCTTAAAACGGACATCTGAGCAGAAAGTTATGGTCTTTCTACGAAGACTGCACTAAAACCGGGCTTATATCGCAAATCTGCGGGATTATTGTGGGATTTGGATATTCTTTTGGATATTAGGCCTACAAATTGGGATTTTAACTCCATGCGCTGAGTATATTCCCATATAAATAATCCAAAAATCCTCAACTTCAGGGCTTCTTTTGGGCTTGGCTTCAATCCTTTGCAAATAAGCTCCAAATCTTCAATTCTTACTTCTTGAATTAATTCTTCAATTGTCTTCAAATCTTCAAAATATCTTCAATCACGAACTTCGCATCTTCAAATCTTCATTCCAAATGGCTAAATCCATAGTTGAGTAAAAAGTCACTAAAATAGCTCCAAAAAGAGTGAAAAATAATAAGTTTTCACTTTTTTTGTCTTCAATACCTAAAAACACAAATACTAACAAAATAGGGTAAAAACACATATAAAAGTGGCAAAAAGTATATAAAAATAACTATAAAAACATGCATAATTTGAGCTCGATCAATAACCTTCAAATATTTTTTAGTAACCATAATTAGATATGAAAATTAGTAATCTTTATTATTGATAAACGTTCATTAAAATTACTATTGCTAATGATTTAAATTAAGTTACTGAATTTGTAGCTTTATGTATATATATATAATCATATAATGAAATCGGTAACCTTCATTATTGATAAAAATTTTACTAAAAATTGCAAAGGATGAAAGATTACTTATTTCTTTATAGCATTATTATGTTTTTTTTATAACCTTTACCTTAGATAAAAAAAACTTAGTAACCAATATTACTAATAATGCAAGGTTCATAAATTAGATCGTAAATAATATATTTACAGATAACCATTACAACTTTTTTAGTAAACTTAATTATTCGTGAAGGTCACTTAAGTCGCTAAAAAAATTAAGTTTTCTTAATTTGTTAATAGCATCATCACATGTTTAATAACCTTTAAAACTTTTTGACTAACCTTATATAAGAAAATTGGTAACTTTCATTATTATTGATGTAAACCTACTAAAATTATGATCAGACCAAAATTATGCATCTTTTTATGGTCATTTTCCTATGCTTTTTGGGTATTTTATGCTTGATTACGCCTTGTATTTGGTATATTTGTGTTTATAGGTGTTAAAGGGAAGAAAAGTGCAAAATCAACAATTTCATGCCTTTTTGGAGCCTTTTTGGATGATTATTCACACAAATATTTTCCAAGGACAATTTGGAGGAAGAATGGAGCCAATATGATCGTGATTGAAGAGCTTGAAGAGTCAATTCTATCATCATAAGAATGATTTTCAAGAGTTTGAAGCAAAGGAGCAAAGTTGAATTTCAAGGCAAGAAGATATGTCAAGAAGTGTCATACCACTGGAGTACATGGGTCGCGAGGCAAACCACATTGGGCGCCAAGCATAACACATGGGCGCCCAGCGCTAGTCGAGACATGCCACCAACAAGCACATGGGCGCTGGCGACATGGGGGCTGAGGCTAACGCCCTGGGCGCACAAGCCATCTACATGGGCGCCCAGGGGGAGTCGGGATGCAGTCATGCGCGCGCCAAGCATGCCACCATGCGTGTCTTCACCTTGAAGCCACTTCACTTGTTTCCAGATTTGGTGACCTTTCTGTATTTTGGCTATAACTTTTGATCCAGAGCTCCGTTTGAGGCGTATGAGTAGCCGTTGGAAAGCTGACTTCAAGATCTACAACTTTCGTGTTTGGTCGAAGCCCAGTTTTGCTGTTGTCGTGGATGAAAATGCCCCTGAAGTTTCTGCAGACATGCTGGACTTTAAAAAGCCCAAGATGATTTGATAAACCCTAATTTGGTACTAAGGGATAGCCCAGACATGGAGGACGACTTTAAACCCAATTAAAGGTGGTTTAATGTGCTTAAATTACTATCTTGTCCTAGGTTAAGTTAACCCTAAGTCTCTCGTATAAATAGTCACCTTTTCTCTCTAGAAAAGGGGGTTGGCGATTTTGATTGAAGATTGGAGCAAGGAGCCGCCGGCCATACTTTAGGTTTTTCTATTCCTTTTGATGGCTACTCAATTCATGAGTAGTTAATCTTTTATTTCTCCAATGTAGAATCTTATTGATCTCTTGACATTTAATTTATGGGGAGACTTTTTGTTCTTAATAATTTGATTTCCACTTGAATATGTTTCTTATCTCTATACTTCATTTTATGTATTCATGTCTTGATGGATTTGGAGGCCTACTTATCTTGATAATATGAATGCTATAATTAGATTCAAGTAGCTTGAGTCAAGCTAAAATTGGTCCAAATAACAACTGTAATTCTAGGAGTCCTAGGTTCAATGGGATATCAAACCTTGTTGAAATCTTTAGGCCGAGATGGAAACTGATGTAGGCAAGTTTGGTATTGATTTATCATGCATGTGGAAAAATAGATCTTATTGCTTGTCCTATGATTCTTCACAGGGTGAATGTTTGATTAGGAACAATAGAGATTAATCGTCAGCGAGATGCGGGTTAATTCTTCTTAGCATGTTGGAGGGTTGAGTATTCCTCTCCTATACCAATTATTCAGATGGAGTTGTTTGAGATATTAGGGAGATTATTTTGTTCTAAGGAAAGTTGAAGCCTACGTCTTAGGATATATCCTACTTTAGAATGATTTATGATACTTAATTGATTGGCAATTAATATCGAATTTATGTTTTGTGTCGATGATCCATGTTAATATTATCAAGGGTGAAATAGATTCTATATTGGAGGCTTTCTTTATATAGTTGATTGCTCAATTTACTTTGTTTTTAATTTATTTTGTTAGTTTTAATTTAGAATTACCAAAATCTCTATTTCCAAATTAATCTTTTTAACATAATTAATTAGTGAAGAAATTATCCTCTCTCTCTGTGGATTCGACCCCTACTTGCCCTAACTAGTAGTTATTGGTTTGTGGGGAATTATCTTGTGATTTGATCAACGACCGATCAAATTACCAAGGATGTAAAGTATTAATTAAGAATGTAAAGTTGCAAAATTTTCCGATAGCTTTTTGATCATTTATTAAAAAGAAACTTTTGTAATAACATTATATATATATAATAAAATTGGTAACATTCATTAGTAATAAAAGATTATTAATATTGCTAGACATATAAAGTACTTAAATATAACCTTTTACAGCCTTTATAAAAATTTTAGATAAAAAAATTGGTGACCAAAAAGTAAGGATATAAAGTTGGTGTAGATAGCACTATAACCATTTTGATAGAGTTTATGTAACTTTTAAGTAAAAATATTGGTAATATTCAATTTTACAAAAAAAAAAAAGGTTACTACTAAGTTCGTGCAAATCGTTATAGCTGTTTTGATAACTTTTATAACTTCTTAACAACTTCAGATTACAAGATTGAAAATTAAGATATTAGGTTATTGAATTTGTTGATAGGATCATAGCTTTTTTGATAACCTAATTTTACTTATTTTATATGATAAAATTGATTATTCATCCTTTTTTTTATGAAATGCTACTTAATTTACTAAGGATTTAAGGTTGCTAAACTTTTTAAAAAAGAATACTCTAACTTTTTTTTTTCATAACCTGTATATATAATTTTTTTTGGTTATTTGAGACATTAGATAAGAGAATTAACACCCGTTATTATTAACAAAATTCTTCTAAAATTACTAACGCATCTTGGACTAGCCATCCCTTAGAAGGTATCGTTAAAAGATCATCAATTCCTAATGAAATGGATGTAGCAGTGGCTGTATAAGATTACTTAATTTGTTGATAATATCATAACTTCTTTGATAACTAAAATAGATTTTATATATAACTTTTGATAAGAAAACCAATAGCCTCTTTATTGATTAAATGTAAATAATTTTATTAAGGATTCATATCATTATTAAATTTGTTAATAGCATCTTAATATTTTGATAACCTCTATAGTTTTTTAATAATCTTATATAAGAAAATTGGTAACTAATGTAAGGCTATGAATTAAATTAGCTAATATCGCCAAAAAAAATTAGCTAATAACTAGCAACTAAATATTTTTGTTAACCATTGTAGCTTTTTTAGTAACCTTGAATAATAAGAATGATAACCTTGAATAAGAAGATCAATATAACCTTTTTCATTTAAATGAAAGCTTACAGAACTTATTGTTTTTGCTACTAAGCTTACAAAACTTATTAAGCATATGTAAGTTTATTGAAGTTTTTTTTATTATTATTATAACACCTCTTTGGATGTTTGATAATCTCAAATAAAAGATTTGTTACCATTATTATTGACAAAAGGGAACTAATTAAAAGGATGTAATATTATTGAAACTTTTTTTTTTTGCAAGATATTGAAACTATTGATAAAATTATAGCATTTCCTTGAATTTCCTTTACAAAAAGAAATCTTTTTACAAAACCGTCGATGAACAACATTTCCTTGAATTTCCTTATTTAATATAATAGCCTAAGTCAATCTAATTACCTCCTTATCATACACCTAATGGGCTTGGTTCAATTATTGCCTGACAAATTGTAGTAAAAAATTATTGCCTAACAAATACTGTCCACTATTACCAAAAAAAAAAAAAAAACAAAAACAAAAACAAAAACAAATATTGTCCACGTTTCGACTAATTTTCTAGCTCGGAATATTCGGTAAATTGGTACGTAATCATTATATGATCTGCCTTATAAGCTAACCTTTGTGTAAATCAATTGCTTTCCAACTTCATATATAGTTGGAACATAATAAAAAAATGTAGAGTTTGGTTGGGGCAAAATCTAAAGCTATGAAAAGAGGCATAACCTAAAGCTCTACACAGCATAAGAGGAAAAAGCACAATGAACACTTCTATTTTTCGTTGCTCGTCTCTTCATTGAAAACTAGAGAGGATGAATATTGCCAAAGTGTTGAAGCTCCATCTCTCTCTTTTTCTCTCTTTTTGTAGTGAGTTGTTTGCAGGTAAGAGAAGAGATGCATATAGTATATGAAATCTTTTTATCAATATTATGCTAAAGCAAGCCCCATATGATTTTTTTTTGGCCATCAACCCCATATGATAGATATATTCAAAACTTTACTTCTACATATCGAATCAAATTTTTTTAAAAAAAAAATTTGCTTATGAAAGCACCATTTCAAAGATTGGTATGTAATTAAAGAAAAGAGTAATCGATCTTTAGTTTTCTTGAAGAAAGAATCACGAATTGTGCATATTGGTAGCGAGAAGCAAATTAGTATATATGCACTACATATAATAAATAGTTTTCTAAAAGCTATTTCTTAACAATAGTCTTTTGTTTTTAGCTAGACAAAAAACGTGAAAGAACACCAACAATTTCGAATTCGATTTGTAGTAAGCTTTAGTTGTTTTGTTTTCTTTTCATTGATATGTTATAGTAAAGCCTAATTGTTATAATATTAAATCATGTTAAATTGACTTCTGTGTTTCAACAATTGCCTTCACAAATTGATGTATGAAATTGGCTTTTTTGCTGGTATTTCCTCCCTTCTTATTGAATTTTTATATGTAGCTCACAATTGGAAGATTAATCACTAGAATTTCGTTTTAGGCAATACATTTTCAATTCATTCGTTTGGGAATCAACCAGAATCTGCATGATGAATGACCTGGTCAAGGGAAACACCATCACTCTCATGATTGAATAATAGTATTCAAGTAACCAAAAATTGAGCTACTAATCGAATTTCACTGTTATCAAATTGCCTTATCCCTTCCCTGTAAAAGAATCATCTCTCTTTAGTTGACAACATCAGCAAATTTAGTTGAAGTATATATACCACAAAAATTTGCTTTTTTCTCCATAAAATTTTCTCCTATATATTTTCGGTTTCCAAGAAGAAAAGAAAGAAAAAGCAGTTTCATATTTTCAGTTTGGTTAATCTCCTACATTTTAACCACTAATGTTTTTGGGAAGATTCTATCTATATTTGTGTACCCGTTTCTTTTTTGCAGCTTCTACAGTTAAAGTACTATGTAAGAAATTTTGTAGTTGTAATTTCTTTCAAATGCTTATCGGTCCTCTTAAATTTTGCAGTGGTTCCCATTGATCATCTTAGCAATATATACAAATAGAAAGTCTGCTTATTTAATCATCTCTTAGCAGCCTATAGATACTTATTCTATTTGGTTGGGAATTGATATACATGTGTGGTTTCTGAAAGGAATTCTGTGATAAGCAATTATGATTTGTATATTCTTGCATCAACCTTTTACGGGTTTGTCCAAAGAGAGAACCATAAGAAAATTCACTGAATTTTTTTTTTTTGGAAACAGAGACCAAGAATCATGAATTTTCATTAATTCCCATTTTTCCCTCTTTCTGTTGTTGAAGAGATGTTTGCTAAAATGTCAAGAGCTTTTTCAGTGATTTTTAGGATAATAAAAGCTTCTGATCAAAATGGATTTATGATGATCTTCACTTACAGTTTGATTGTTACTATTGCTAATGGCAAAGCTTTTTGCTTCAAAATTCCATTTTTTTGTTGTGTGAATAGTTGTGATAGTATTATGAAGAATAGGAAGAAAACTTAGAACACGATCCTTGATTTACCGATTACCAAAGCAGGATATAATGATATTTAGGGGTAATCTCACGCTAATGCAATATTGCTGCACTTGGTGCTCCATATTAAGGTTTCCCTTCAGCATTTTCTTCTTGATTCAAACATGATCAAACCCCATCTTTAATATTGTTACCGTCTTATCGGCAAAGTGGCTATTGCTTTGTTTCTAACCCCATCTTTAATTTATCATGAAGAATATAATACTATTATGTTTCTTGGTAGACTTAAAATATATGAAGAATATATTTATTATCATATTATTATAATCATGATGATGTTTGTAATATTTATGGAGTAATTATTCCCAACCTACAATAATATGAGGAAATGGTTGCCTTAAGTCTAGCCTTCCAGCAGAAGAGCTCGACCCTTCTCCTTCATTGGCCAATCCTTTTACCCCATAAGTTTGCAATTGTCATGCCAAATCAGAATCCTTTGTTATAATATCCTCAATCTCTGTTAAATTTGTAATTTCTTTTCTTTGATATGTTTCCTTCTAATCTAAATTTACTAAAATAAGTTGCAATGGTTATTTATAAATATATTATTTACCAACTAATTTATGAACCTTACATTATAGGCGATTACGTATGCATTTTCTTTGTTTCACCTCTCTCTTCCTTTGATTTTAAAATTTTCCATGTGATATCCTTTGGTAGATATAGAATATGGTGTAAGTTCAGTCCAAATAAATTAAATTCCCTTTATATAATGGTAATGTTAATTCTTTTGCATCTATTCATTGCTTCACTACAAATTTATGTGAAACAGACCAACTTTTAAAGACTGCAAGTTATCCAAGCAAAAAAATTTGTGTTATTTAACAATATTACAATATCATTCTTCTTTTAATATGATGATATAATATTACATTCAATTGTTTTTTTCTCTTCAATTAGGTCAACAAACACATGGCGAGAGATAATATGACCAACAAAAGGAGGCTTCCAACGAACAATGGTATAATTTATTTATTAGACATATTAATTTTTAAACAACTAAATGCATTAAAATTTTATTTGCAGATGAGAGAAAAATTCAATATTCAATTGGAAGAACAAATATATACATTCAAGCAAATAGACTAAATATAGCAGATTGTTCTAAGGAAAAACGCAGACGGAAAAGTGATTGGTTATGCATAGCATTATCCACTACATGCGAGAAGCAAGGTATATATTGTTTATAAAGTCATCTTCAAAAGTATTAGTCATTAAAAAATTATGTTTAAAATTTATCAAATTCTATTAACTTTAACTAATATTAATTTCTATAATTTTTTCAGAGGAAACATTGTATGCTCCTTTTATTTCTGAAGTAAATATTTTGAAAGAGATACCATGCTGCAAATTTTGTGGTGCAAGAAAGTTTGAATACGAAATACCCTCATTTTGCTGCCAGAATGGTAAAGTCAAATTAGCTACCACTACTATTCCAGATCAGTTATATCAGCTTTATACTTCTGAAAGTATGGAGGCTATTGAATTTCAGAAGAATATCAGATCATACAACAATATGTTCGCATTCACATCTTTTAGAGTTAGATTGGATCATGAACTTGCATCTTCAAGAAAAGGTGTCTACACCTTTAGAGTTTAAGGAAATATTTACCATAATCTTCCACCATTGGTTCCAAAAGAAAATAATGCACATTATTTTCAATTATATTTCTTTGATACTCATAATGAGCTCCAAAATAGGATGAAATCACAGCCTAATCCAAATTTAAGTGCAGAAGTTGTGAAGATACTAATGAAAATTATGGAAAAAAATCCTTATGCAAAAGTCTTGCATGGATTGAAAGACCTCCATTCTTTTGATGAGTTTCAACTTCATGTCGCGTTGAATACTAATTTGGATGAACGAGTTTATAATCATCCATCATCTGATCAGGTTGCTGCTATATGGATTGAAGGAAATAATTCAAATATTCCATTTGAAAGGAATATCACAGTTCATGCTCATTCAGGTGAACAACATAGAGTATGCACTATTATGGATGTTATGATCCTTTACAATATCCATTACTCTTTCCAAATGGCGAGGTTGGCTGGGATCAGAATATCAAGCAAATCACTGCAAATAATAGTACTGCTTACGAAACAAGGACAATACACCATCTTTCAATTCAGCTGAGGAAATTTTTGAAGCGGAAAGTAGAGGTATGTTAAGTTTGTTTCTTATGTTTTGTAAAGTTTATACTCCCTCTGTCCCATAATATAAGTCCATTTTAACCGTATCACAAAGTTTAAGAAAAGTAGTTACAACTCTAACTTCTATAAACTTTTATCTTCTCTTTCCAATTTTGTCCCTCTTCTCTCTCCCCCCACTAAGTCTCTATCCTCCCACTTACTCCCTCATAGTCAATAGATAAATTAAATTCCAACTAAATTTCTACTACCACTAACAAGGGTAATTTAGATAACTTAGGTAAAAGTTGCATTGGGTTTTAAAAAGAGACTTATATTTTGGGACAAATAAAGTTTCTAGAAGGGGACTTATAATATGGGATAGAGGAAGTATTTATTTAATTCTAACAATATTTTATTTTTTGAATCTTCAAAAATTAATGCTGAAACAAATAAAAATGTTTCGATGAGACAGTATCATTGTTTCAAATTCAAATTAGAGAAGAAAATACAATACCTTGTATCTTTTGGCTGGAAGATTGTTTCAACAATTTAGTGTAGACGTCTACATAAAGATAGAAACAACAAGACTTTAATATCATATGAAAGATCAACAGCAATCATTAATTCGATATGAGCATTATCAAGGAATTTTAGATTGTGTAATTGCTGGAGAAACAACTATTGGAAATCAAATTGGAAGAAGGATAATTCTTCCTACAAGTTTTATTGGTGGTCCTAGAGACATGCGCCGTAGATACTATGATGCAATGAGCTTGGTACAACGATTCGGGAAACCAGATCTCTTTATAATTATGACATGCAATCCAGAATGGACAGAAATAACTAAAGAGCTCAAAAAAGGTAAAACTCACTTTTCATTAAATTAACTTTTCTTATAAATTTAGTTACAAAACTTATATATTTATAATATTTTATGGTTTCCATATAATTAGAATCATACATTTTATATTAATACTCTACAAATATGCATTATTGTAGGTCAATGTCCTCAAGATAGACCAGATATAACTTCCAGAATATTTCATGCCAAACTAGAAGATCTCAAAGATCAACTATTCAAGAAAGAAATATTCAGAAATGTTGTAGCACATGTCCATGTTATTGAATTTCAGAATAAAGGATTACGCCATGCTCACATATTGATTATACCGCAAGATGGGTACAAGATTTTATCTGAAGAGCAATTTGATAAATACGTTTGTGAAGAAATTCCAGATAAAGAACTATATCTTATACAAATTGGTTGTAAAACATATGATACATGGTCCATGTAGCAAATACGGGCATACCCAAATATGCATAGTTAACGACAAATGCAAGTTTCATTATCCCAGAGATTTTGCATCAAAGACATCGCAAGGAAAAGATGGATTGCGCCATATAATCCTTATCTATTGACAAGATATAATTGTCACATCAATGTGGAGGTATGCTCAGGGGTTAAAGCAGTCAAGTACCTTTACAAGTATATATATAAAGGACACGACAAAGTTTCTGTATATATTACAGAAGCTGATGGAGATAATACGATTGATGAAATAAAGCAATTTCAATATGCAAGATGGGTATGTTCTCATGAAGCTATGTGGCGAATATACCAATTTGAATTGAATGAGATGTTTCATCCAGTAATGAATTTGCAGTTGCATCTCCCTAATGATCACTTGATTTATTACAAAGAAAACCAAAACTTGCAGAATTTTGCATATTGGAAAAATGTCGACAAAACCATGGTAACCGAATATTTTTCAAAATGTGCCAGTGATAGCATTGCAAGACAATATTTGTATGCAGAATTTCCTGAGCATTATGTGTGGGCAAAAATGCAAAAAAAATGGTTAGAGAGGAAAAATGATAGAACCGTAATTGGTCGCATTAACAATGCAAATCCAAAGGAAGGTGAAAGGTTTTATCTAAGACTTCTGTTGAATCATGTTAGAGGGTCTACTTCTTTTGAAGATTTATTGACAGTTGATGGGAAGAAATATATTTCATTTAAGGAAGCAGCTGAAAAAAGAGGCCTATTGGAATCAGATGCAAGTATCCTAGAGTGTTTGACTGAAACAACAACATATCAAATGCCAATAGCTCTTCGAAAATTATTTGCTATAATATTGTACAATTGTAATCCTCAAAATGTCAGAAGGCTATGGGATAAATTTTTTGAAGCAATGTCTGAAGATATCAAAAGAAAATATACTACAGCAAGCATAATAGAATCCAAAACATTAGCAAGCATCAATTTCTTTTTAGAAGGTATGTATGAATATCATCTTTTTATAAATATAAATATATAATGGATTGAACAAGATTTTGATTTTAAATTCTGACTAATATATTTTTATTATTGATATATATATATATATATATATATTGGATTTTTTAAGGTATGGGGAAAAAGATCATCTCTGATTATGATCTACCTTCTTTACATCTTGATTCTATTGAAGATGAAGGAAATGATTGTCGAGAAATAATGGAGAAAATTTCAATAACAATTCCTCATGAAGATTATGATGCTCATACAAAATTAAATCCTGAACAACTTGAAGCATTTAATATTATCATGAAAAGAGTCAACTCTGGAAAAGGTGCTTTTTTTATTGATGGTCCAGGCGGAACAGGTAAAACATTCTTTTATCGTGTCATACTTGCGTAAGTGGGATCAACAAATAGGATAGCAATTGCTACAGCAACATCTGGAGTAGCAGCTGCAATACTGCCTGGTGGTAGAACAACACATTCTCGATTTGTTCTACCATTGAATGCTAATGACACAGATTTTTGTGGTTTCTCAAAACAATATGGAACTTCTAAATTATTGCAAAAGGCGGCATTGATCATATGGGATGAAGCACCTATGGCAAAAAGATTTGCCATTTAAACGGTTGATCGCAGTTTAAAAGATATCATGGATAGTTTAGACATTTTTGGAGGAAAAGTTATTGTTCTTGGAGGAGATTTGCGTCAAGTCTTACCAGTTGTTCCACATGGTACAAGAGCAGAGACAGTTAATACAAGTTTGGCAAAATCATATTTGTGGAAGTAGATTGAAAATTGAAGCTAACAAGGAATATGAGAGCAAGATTAGATGATGGATTCAGTGGTTTTTTACTTCGAGTAGGAGATGGTGTTGAACCTACTACAAATGATGATTTAATTCTTCTTCCAAAGGAAATTGTGATTCCATACAAAAATGATGAAATCTCATACAAAGAATTGATTGAAAGTATCTTTCGTTCTCTTCAACAGAATGCTAGATCTTTTACTTTTTGCATTTTCCATAGATTGTTGCTGCAGGGCTTTGATTATGATGACACTTGAAAGCCAAATTGAAAATGAGATGTGTGATCCAAAGAATTTAAATAGATGTGTGTGATCCATGAATCTAAACAATTATGGGTTGCCAAAAAAAACTATAATTATTATCTACTTTGTCACAATGAGGTAAGGACATAGCTTTTTGTATCAATTTAAAAGTAATTAAATTCATGATATAAATAGTAAATTCTTACAAATTCCTACGGGTATTTTGTGACAATTTCAATTAAGTGTCATGAAAATCAATAATAAAAATAATTATTTTCGTTACTATGTTTTATAATTTGTTAACATACGTGCAACGCACGTGCCAATACTAGTATATCTTTATACTCTATAATTCTAAACTTCAAAAATCTTGACCTGAAATATCTAAAATACCCCTTTTAATTTTATAAGTTTAGTATTCATTTAAAGGGTAAACATGTATTTTTAGTTATTTAGATTAATTAACTATATTTAGTTCAATCTCTTAATATCTAAAAATATCCTAATCTTATAGTAAAAAAAAATCCTAATCTTTTTACAAAAACTAAAATAACAATCATGATCCAATTTTGTGATTTGAGCTTTTCGTTCTTAATTTATTTTCACTCTTTTTTTCTTCTTTTGACAGTTTGTTATGACTTAAATCAGTTGAAATTTCTAAATGACATCTATTGAATTAACACAAGCAATTATTGTATTGGTCTCGATTCTTGCAAATATGGAGTTTCATTTTCATTCTTTCTGTTTATTCCATAAAAGGGGTAAAAAAAAACCCCGAAGAGTTTTGATCTTTTCCATGGATTCTCATTAGTCTCTATTTGTTTGGGGCATGCAAAACAACTATATATACAACTTTCATATTTCACTAAAAAAAGGCACAATAATAATGTAATAATAACAGGGCACGAATGATTATGTGAAGATGAATTAACCCTAAATCTTTGACAACAATCAAGTTTGGTACTAAATTTGCTTTTGATTGTTTATCCCCATTAACTAACAATCAACGGTATTTGCTAAAAGACCAAAAAAATCAATTAACTTAATACTTT
>AWWV01016133.1:0-19943 GCA_001974805.1 Corchorus capsularis
ATAGGCCCTAATCCCATCTTTATTCGGGACATCATCCACCTCCAAATAAGCATCTGAGAATCGTTTAGTGAAGGACTCCACGGTCTCACCGGCGGCTTGCTTTACACAGAACAAATGATCAATAGTCTTTGCGATTCTCATCGGCTGTGGAAGTTGGAGAGAAACACTTGACACAACTGGTCAAAATTCACAATTGATCCTCTGGGGAGCTTGTAGAACCATGTCCTTGCCAGGCCTATGAGGGTTGTTGGAAACACTCTGCACATGATATTTTCTGAGACGTTCTACAAGAGCATGAGCTCTTGGAGATGGCTCATGTGTTCTTGTGGATCTCCTGAGCCATCGTATTTTATCTTTGGCATCTTCAGGCCTGGAGGGACTATCTCCTGCATTACAACTGCAGAGAGTGGGGTATGTGTACCGTTTATCATTTGGAGGGTTTCTTCAGCCTTTGCTGTTCGATGCCTTGTCAGCTGCTCATTCATCTCTCGTCGCAACTGTTCTCTCAACTCATTTAAATGTTGCTCTCCTACCGCGATTGGTGTCGCACTTTGAGGCTGAGTGGTTGCATGTGGGGTTCGTGGTGTAGCGGTGACTTGGCTTCGAATGGGAGCAACAGGACCGCGAGGAGCTATGGGAACTTGGGCTTGGTTTTTTCGACCGTTCACCACTATCCCTGAGTAAGTGGGGGTTTCAGCAGTCCCATATGTCCTGGTAGCGTCCGTTCAGTCGTCCCCATAGGAAGAGTTGCTTTCAGACACCTCGTGCACACCACGAGGCAGGATTCTCACGTTGTTGTTCAACGGAGGAAAGGGATCCCGGTCATCCACGGGGTTGGGGGGGCTCAGGCAGGGCCTTGGCGTTTGCACGAAGGAGGGCTTCTTCCAAAACTGCAATCCGAGCCTCGTCCCTCGCCTCCTTTTCCTTGGCTTTCTTGTGATCTTGTTGCATCTGAGCCATCAGAGTTCTCAGAAGTTCCGCATTGTCATCTTGCCCCCCATGCTGAAGAGGTATGGGAACCGGCTGTGGAGTTGCTAAAGTGGAGGCTCTTGCAACGTTGAGTGGCATGGGGCAATAGTATGGCATGTAGTTGAAGAGATGATGCATCGCGTGTGCCGAGACCGTCGGAAGATCTGTTGAGGTCGGCACACTTGGTGTCTGGGCTACCACGCTCAACGGAGGAGGTTCAGACGTGGATGGTGTTTCAGCTCCACGTGTTAGATCTTGCAAAAGGTTTCTCTTTGCTGAAGTTTCACTTGGTTTCTTGACTTGAGATGCATCTGGTGTTCCTTCCCTGGCGGTTGTCTGACGTCCCCACGGACGGCGCTAATTGTTGATGACGGGACCGTCAGCCGATTTCAAGTGCGCCGGAGTAAGGCGAAGGAGCACCTGAAAACCAGAGAAAGTGTCAAGAGCGGCGGGGGTTGGTCCCTGCGTTTAAGCTCCGATGCCTAAGTCAGAGAATGTCCAAGGGTTTAGTAGAGTAGAGTTTAGCAAAGAGAATCTCATACCTTGAGTATGAAAGATATGGGGGTATTTATAGAGATTCGTAGGTCATGTGCTCGGGGGAGTACTCATGCGAGTTGCACGTGCTCAGGGGAGCGCACATGTGAGTTGCCACGTCATGGATCACTTACTGGTCTTGGGCCACTAGGGCCTGTAATGAGCAAGTGTCTTGGGCTTGCTCATTGGACCTCAATTGTACCATGCTCAACACTTGACAAACATCGTTTCTTCAAAAGAGCAATATCTCATTGCAGACTTGGTAAAACTTTTTTTATCTTGTAAAAAAGATAAATTAAAACATGAAAATGAATGGACCTGTTGCTTTTCCTTCTTCCCCTGCATTTCTTATTTGTTTTTTGACCAGCCCCCCTGCGTTTTAATTCAACCGAGAAACAAAATATTCTTCCCTGCGTAATAGATTGAAAAAGAAAAAAAAGGCAGAAACAATGAGTGAAATTAAGCAAGAAGCAGAGTTTGAGGTTCCCAAATCCCAAGGAAGAAGAACTCCATCCAAGAATCTATCAACCCTGACAGCTTCAAAAACATCCAACAACAAGCGAGTATGCTTGCAATGGCGATGAGAATCCTCTGAAGCTCTTTTGGATTGGGATTTCAGTTCCGAACAGCTTATATTGTTCAACCCTCGCGCGTATTTAGATGGATATATAGCCAAACGATATTTAACTAGTTCACCCCATCCAACTATCAGAATAGTTGTAGTTGTGGTGATCCATACGGATTCGCCTTGGTATGAACGGAAAGGTCTTCAATAATCTATCAGAATAGTTGTAGTTTTCGTCCATACGAAGGCCATCTGATAGATAATTGAAGACGGGAGGATGGAAAAACCTTGGAATATACTCACCACTACCAGCTCGTTTTTTCAGTTTTGATGTCAAAGTTATAAACCTGGAATACACCGACTAAATATACAATGACTAGCAATGCCCGTTTTGGTATTTTCTGGCCCAATATATATTGCTGCAAGTACTTGAGCCTCTAAATAAAATTCCGAAACTTGCTGCAAACAACCTAATTAAACGCCAAATAACCATCATTCTCAATTGGACTGTTTTGGTTCCTCCCTAATCCCTATTATCAACTTTGGTTGTTATGGGTCCCTTAATTTTGGCAGACTTGTTTGTTCCATGATCCACGCTCACCCCACCATTTCCTCAACCTCAACCTCAACCTCAACCTCCCCCACCATGATGCCCGAGTCCTGCGCAACATCCCTTTTTCCATAGTTGGAGATTATCTCAATGCTTATCCTATCTTATCTTATGTCATCAGATATTTATCATGTGGCTAATTGCTTTTCTTAACTGAATTTTGTTAAAAAACACTTGTAAAATAAATTTTCTTAAAATCACATCTAAGGGTTTTCTTAACTGAATTTTGTTAAAAACACTTATAAAATAAATTTTCTTAAAATCATAATCATAATTAATAATTTACTTCTCATAATTATTTTTCATTTATAGTATATTTATCTATTTAATTTATTTTATTTTATTTAGATTTACCTTAGCCAATTTGTCATCCTTATTTTTAATTACTTTTGTTGCATACTTTAACTTGCTCTATCAGTAGTAGGGGTGTAATCGAGTCGAGCCGAGCCGAACATCTCAATATTCGAGCTCGAGCTAGAGCTCGACTAAAAATATTGGGCTCGAGCTCGGGCTCGGTCGAGCTCGGGCTCGAGCTCGAGCTCGGTCGAGCTTTGTTTATGGTACTCGAGCTCGACTCGATACGAACTCGAGCTGAGCTCGAGCCTAATCGAGTAGTTTGTTGTTTGTCAAAATCGCTCTGAGAGATCTAGCTAAAATTGCTTCTTGCACAAATCGCCAAGGAAAAAAAAAACAGAGGCGCCTGGCTTGGAAAGAAGAAAAAAAAAGCGGGGGAGCAGAGCCTATTTATTCTATTTCTTCGAGTTCGGTAAATCTCCCATCCATGGGCGAGATAAGAAATCCAATTAAGACAATCATGGTATTGAACAAGGAAGGGCTGACCTGACCTCTTTCCCTAACCCAAAGTCAGACAAGAAAACAAGGAAAGAGTAAATCCTATACAAGAAGGAAAAAAAAATGGATCTAGAAGATGAAGAATAGAAGATTTTGCACCAATTATGAAGAATAGAAGATGAAGTGGGGGTGGGGGGCGGCATGCGTGGTGTGAGGGAGAGGGGTGGGTGGTTTGAAAAGAAGAAAAAAAGTGGATCTAGATTTTTAAGACATTCTATTATAATGACAAATTTATCCCTTTTATTAAAAATGTTTAAGTTATGTGTGTAAGGTTAATAAAGTAATTGAATTATAAATATATTATATTTATAATAAGGAGGCTCGTTAAGACTCGACGAGCCTACGAGTCGAGTACTAAAATACTCGAGCTCGGCTCGTTGAACTAGGGCTCGAGCTCGAGCTCGAGCTCGGCTCAAATTTTCCGAGCCGAACTCGAATTTTTCTCGAGTCAAGCCCGAATAGCTCACGAACTGTACTGTATCGCTTACACCCTAATCAGTAGCATTGCCACGAGGGTGGATGTGTGGGGGGTTTTGGCCATAAGGAGCATAGTCGATTCGGACCAAAGATATACCAAGAGTGTTGAGTCCTAGAACTTTGTCAACATTGACAGCAGTCACATTGGAACTGACACGATTTGATGTGTTTCCAGTGGCGGAATGGGGGAGGGGGCAGCAGGGGCCATGTCCCCCCCTCCGCCCAATGAAAGTATATTTGGAGTTAGATTTTTCAACCAAAGAAAAAGGTGAAATCTTATTAACTGTTCTGAAATGAAATTAGTTTTACCATTCAAGATAGAGAAATTGAAAGAGAGAGCAATGAATGAGAAAAGTTTAAAGTCAACAAAGATGTTAATTAAACAAAGAAAAACACGTTTGGTGTAAAGAGAAAGAGTTTGCTGAAGAATAATTCATCCAGATCTTTCCTTTAAAAGAGTAATATCTCATTGCAAACTTGATAAACCTTTTTCTATCTTGTAAAAAAGATAATTATAGAATGGAAATGAATGGCATGCTTGACCCCACTGAATTAAATTGGAGGGTCAATTTAAAACTTGTTGAGTAAAAAGTTATATGGGTCAATACATAAATATCCAATTTTAACAAACAAATGGGATTTATAAAGCTAAAATGATTTTGTTTTCTAATTTTTTGTAGGAATAGAAGAAAATATAATTAAAAAAGTTAGACAAGAGAATAAAATAAATAGAAGTTGAGAAATTGACTATTCTATAATGACATTTTATACACGTTAACGAAAATTTGTCAATAAAAATTACATATAATATATTTATGTTTAATATTTAACTATTTTTATTGATATTATATTGATAATATATATATATATATATTGATAATATTTTTTTACTATAAATGATGATATTATATTTATATATTGACACCACTGAAGCGAATCTCTGGCTCAGCCACTGGCTTTGAAGCCAGATTTTTCAACAAGCAACAAAAACTTTTTAGAACAATTCAATCAAAAAAGCTGCCTTGCAACAATGAAAGGTGTTTATTTCTTAGTAGCATTCTTGGCTCTGCCTCGAATTGACTATGCACCATCTAATGGTTACCGTTTCTCTTGCTTTTCCCTCTTCCCTTGCATTTCATTTTTTTTTTTGGGCCAACCTCTGCATTTCAATTCAACCAAGAAACAAAATATTATTCCATGCGTAAAAGATTGAAAACTCGAAAGAAATTAAGAAAGAAGCAGAGTTTGAGGTTCCCAACGAAGAACAGCTCCATCCAAGAATCTATCAACCTCTCCCTGAACCAAACTTTCAGAGAATGCGTAGCCTTGTATTTGCACTTCTATGTGTCATTAATAACAAGCGAATGTGCTTGCAGTGGTAAACATCAATTGTAATCATTTCTTAAAATTCTGAATGAAATCCAAATTTTACCCCTAGTCTAAAATGGATTAATCCTTCCTGATTATACCCATTAATCATCAAAATACAACAAAATAAATGGATCATGAAAAAGAAATTAACTCATCATATCATAATCATTTGAATGTTGTTGTAGATTTCCCAAATGCCTGAACCATCAGATCCTGGCCGCCATCAATTGCTTTGCATAGGTGTTGGAGGTGGCTGCCTTGTGGCTTACATGACACTTGCTGAAAAGTGAAACCCAATCCTCCTCAATTTTGCTTGGATTCACCCTTGTTTGTTTGCATGCCTTGGATTCAGGAAAGGTCATCTAAGCCACAGGCAGCGACCTCCAACAGCTATGTTCAAGCAGTTCAAATGATATTTCCAGAACTTCGTATGATAGAGTGAAATGGCTTTGCCTTGCTACATGATTATAATAGTTTCTTTGGATGAACCCCTTTTTTTTTTTGAGCGGGTTTGAATTGCTAGAATTTTTCGAAGAACATATATCTGCACTTATATAACAATTTTTTTGAGATAATCACCATTCAACAAACAAAATATGATTTTTAGGGTGTTAGTTTAAGTAATTAACAGATTTTAGCTAAAAATAAAAGATAGATGTTTGTGGAGATGGATGCGGTCGTCGTTGAAATAAATTGGAATGCGGGAGTTTTTGACCAAGCAACCAATAAGGAAATTAAACTGTACAAGTTTTTTGTGTATGTATCCAAGATATAACATGATTTTAGTGAAAATTCTCTAATTGTCGTGTGATCTGTTGATAATGAATTGGACTCTTTCAAGTAAGAAAAATGATTTTCATAAGTTTAAAAATTCAAGTTCATATCATTTAAACATATGCACTTACTAACATATTCTCAGAATGTTTCAGAAATTACAATTGAATAATGCAATTGAAGAAAAATGAATTTAAAGGGGAACCCAAGCTATCTAACTGTAATGAATAGTTGCAATTCATATGACATGAATTAGACAGTAATTAAAGAAAGTTGTTCTCCTTTAAGCTCTCAACTGTATCCTTCAAACTTAGCTCCAATGGAGTAAAGTTAATGCCTGGTCTTTTCACTCTCTCCAACGATAACTGAATTGATCACTTAACTTGGTTCTCATCTGCATATCTGCCATAAACAAAAACATGTTTGATCATTCATACCAATTAGCCATATGTACATTCATGTCAATAAGACTAATCTAAGAATGTCTACAAACCCCATGAATACACAAAACCTCCCAAATTCTCCTAATTTGATACTATTATATAATGGAATTAAAAAAATTAATACATATTAAAGTATAAAGTTTGAGCACAATATGTTAAGCAGAGACTCACTTCTCAGGGAGATTAAGAGTTGGGTAAAGCTCGCGTAAAATTTGCACGACCTCCGAAGCATACATAGCTTTCCCAACTAAACAATATCTTCCACAAGCTGAATTATTCTCAAATGCTAATATATGTGCATTTGCCACATCTCTAACGTCCATTCATGAAAGAGTCTCATTCGGAAATTTTTCAGCCCCTGTATGAAAGGGTATGTCCAAGAGGAAGAATTAGCTCTAGATACTGTGTTTTTTTTACCTTGATTACTTTATGTCTGCATTTCTCAAGAAGGTTGCCTTGATTAAGAAAAGTATATGTGCAAGATTGAGTTTCTTTCCTATTTTGTTTTGCTCAGAAGCTTCTAAGAGTTGCCCCCATTCACAAAATACTAAAAAACATTCCTAACCAAAGAGACACCACATTGTTTATGGCAAAAGTAGCAAAATGAAACATAATGTAGATGATGAATCTAAGCATACAGAGTTTTAAACCATAATGTAGAATGAAGAGCCTAAAAGCTTTCTATTGAATTAATAGGGATTTGTCAATTCCCTAAATAGGTTTACTGAGTTTATCTAACTATCTATTCCAGGACATTGCTTCCATTTGCCCACATTACATGACTGAAATCATGAAATAAACTGCAGCAGAAATAAAGGCAAGGAATATGATTGATTTGCAATTTCATTTATCATTTCCTTGTAGTCACTATAATCTATGGCATGATCGGAGCTAGGATAAGGTAACATTCACTAATAAATTGATACAGAAGGTACTGACCTATAAGGTTCAGAATTAGACCACAACTCATATTAAGAGTTGGTTGTAAGAGAGGTCCACAAACCATCCCTGGGTGTATTGTCACCATGTCAATACCATGCTCTTCTGCAAACTTCCAAGCCGCTTTCTCGGCTAAGGTCTTAGAAAGCATATACCAAAGTTGATGGCACACAAAACATTATTAACAAATAACTGGAATTTGAAAAAGAACAGATGCATCTTAAAATGGGAATGCTCATTTTACTTATTAGATGCATACAGTTGAAATAGAAATTTCTTTGATTTATTTTTGTTTGGAGTAGTAATTGAACAATTAATTACTTTTGAGTTTTGATGCTTCGAAGGACTTTAAAAGCTAATTAATCAGGTATTAGCACATTTACAAACCTTTGATTTCTCACAGAAATCCGGATCCGAGAACTAGGTCTCATCAACTATCTCACCATCAGCAAGAGGTTTTCCAATGAACACAGCTGCTCCAAGAGAGGATGTTATAATCACTCTTTTGATGGATGGAACTTTAACACATGATCTAAGAACATTAAGCGTTCCTTTCACTGCTGGATCGATTAGTTCGGCCTGGAAACAAATTCACCAAATTACCAGAATTAATCTCCTATGCCCTTGTATGAACTAAAACCAAATACTACTAGCCAATCAATAACCAATATATCAAATTATTTATAGTCCTCGTTTTCCTACAATTCAGAAAACAGGACCAAGTATTGCAAATTGCAGCAAAGTTTCAAGAGCAAAGCTAGATCATTCAACACTCAACAGTAAGTCCAAAAAGCAAAAGTGTTTGCAGGATGTTCTTACACCTACAGATGAACTTGTAGAGAAAAGCATCCATGTTGAATTACTTAAGATGTTAATATGTTATATTAACCTGAAATTATACCACAATGAAGTGGAGAATAATTTACCTGCGGATCCCTAGCATCGTAAAAACAAGGAGATGTTGTATGGAAAACACCTATACATCCATCAACTACAGAATCAAAAGCTCCCTCATCTAGGAGCTCGGCCTTGAACAATTGAAGCCGTTCTTTCGCTCCATCAAGTGCAAGCAGTGATCTGTTTTCTTTTGTCTCCTAACAATAATATTATATATATTGTCGAAACGTCCGGGTCCGGGGGACCCTGCCGAAACGACTTTGGAAAACTAAGGAGTCGCCACTAATATTTTTTGCCTTGGTGTGATTAGCCACCTACAATTTCAGACCTAATGGACCATGCTTGACGACGGACACGCTAAGGCTAATTCTACGGTCTACGAACCAGAACCTGAGTCCGGGAGTCGGTTACGTGTGGGGAAGGATTAGCACCCCCACAACGCCCGTCAAACGACGGTACCCCTAGTCTAATTTGAGTGTAACGGGTTTAATAAAGGTTGCTTTTTCTTAATCTTTGATTATTATTAGAAAAGGGTTATAATGGAAAATAAAACCACTTTTTAAACCAAATGTCGAGGACACGAAGAATGTGATCAAACTACCGTCGATCAATTCTATTTCGATTCTCTTTCACTGTTTGTTCTCTTGTTTGATCTTTTTCTGTTCGAAAAAGAAATTTTGAAAATGCTGTGATAAAACCTTTTATTTATTTTTTATTTTTTCAAAACTTGACCAATTTTATTATTTTCCAAAAGTCTTCCTTTGGATTTTCAAACTTTTATTTTCCAAAAGTCTTCTTTTGGAGTTTGCTTAAAAACATTCTTTTTGAAAATACTTACCTTGAAAACTATTTGATTTACCAATTTTAATCTCTTTTGAAAACTGAATAAGAGAACATGATTTTGAAAAAATTTTGAAAAGAACACTTTTTATTGCTTTTAATTTTCTCATTTTTTCATTTTTTTGGATTTTCTTTGATTTTATATAACTTCTATTTAATGCATGGATGCAAATGATGGATGCAAAGTCCAATTATTAAAGTTGACTCCCGTAACCTGGTTATTGAAAACTCTTCTCAAGATATGTGCTCGGAATCCCGACGCATCTGGCAAAGGGCTTTCTCATCCTCGGGGACATTCAGTGGCCCCGAATACTCGACCACTCACTGAATGCCCCTTCTTCAGAAAGGTTACGATTATCAACTAAGTTTAGGTGGCATGTGATGCAAGCAGTTATAATCAATTGAAAATAAACATGGCATGCGTATGTATTTTACCTCTAATTCTACACTAATTACTAAGTTATTACATATCCCAAAAAATTAATGAAAACTACTAAAATAAATCAAAAGCTAAGGGTCGGACTGGACAATACTGGGGACTTTCCTGCACACTAAAAAAAAAGCAATTAGCAACATTCAGGGGGCATAGAACAACGATTATACTAAAATGCATCAATTGACAAAGTAGATTCAAAAGCAAGGACCAAATTGACTGGACTAAACCTAAGAAACTTGAAATTATCTTCTCAACTAGCTCAAGCCTAAGAGAAACTGAATCTCTAATCAAAGATTTAATTTTTAAGTAGATACTAATCCAAATTAATTCATCAATTCCCCTTTTTAAGTCACTTTCAATTTAAAAAGTCAAATCTTTTAGCTCAAAGTTATATTTTCAAATTAAAATTAGCTCAAAAATGGTCCTTAAACTTCCAAGCTAATTTTAGTCCGAAAAAATTAAACTTTGAACTAAAGTTTTGATTTTTCCAATTAAAAGAGTCTCTCAATGAAATTAAAGAATCATCTTGAATTAATATGAACTTAAAAAGTATTAAGCCATTAAACCCAAGCTTCAATTTTAAGTTGATTTTAACATAAGAGTTTAAACTTTAACATTTATTAATCAATTTCAATTAAAGATTCCATCTTTAAGCTAAATACATCCTAAATTAAAAAAAACAAGCACTTAAACCCTAGGATCTACTTATTCACCATCACTGATTAACAAATATGCTAATTTAAACCAATAATTACTAAAAGAATAATATGCAAGCCCTAAATTGTCTACCACAGCAACAAATAAACTCCAATTGCATAGAATTAAAGTAATTATAAAGCATTAAGGACTGAATTGAAGAGGGAAAAAACCATACCTGCTAATACCGCGAATATTCACTCTCAAAACGACGTCGTTTTGACTAGAATGCTTTTCCTTTTCAATGTTTTTTCTTCTTCTTCCTTCTTTTCTCTTTTTCTTTCCGCAGATTGCTTCTCTCTTTTCCTTATTCGAAAAAGCGCCTCTCTCCCTTCTTTCCTTCGCTTGAACTTGTTCAATATCCCCCTTTTTCGTCCAAATGGCACCGGATTTGTGTCCCTCGCATTCAAAAACCCAAAAGCCCTCAAGTAGTTCCAATGAACAAGGTTCTATTTGAACTTTAAAGGAGATGAACAAGGCTCGGCTTTTTTAGTTTCCAAAGCAGGAGAAAGGGTCGATCTTGGGTGATATTCAAGCCAGGGATTCTCTTCATCAGGGTAAGTTCTTTTCCATGAATCTCTTTGTGGGTATGTAATTTTCAAAGAGGGAAGTTGTGTGTGTACTTTTGAGTGAGAAGCGTCAGTGAGAGGAGGGAAGAAAGAGTTTTCTGTTTTGTGCGAAAAAAGAGTGAGTCTAGAGAGAATCAGAGAGAGTCAAGAGAGTGTCAATCCGAGAGTGTGGGTATTTGTTTTAGAAAGAATGGATCCAGAGTGAGTGAAAGCCGGTGAAGGGAAAAATGTGAAGATTTGCAAAGAGCGTTTTTTTTAGAGAGAGAGAGTTGAGCGATCAGAGAGAGTTAGGTGAGAGGAGAGGGATTTGGTGAATTTTTTTATGAATCAAGAAATTGTCCAGAAAAATCCAGAGTGAAGTCAGAGAGAGATACTGAATGAGCCCAGAAATGTATTCCCTATCCAGTGAATTCCCTTCCTCCAAAGATAAGAATCCCCTCTTGCCAGCTACCAAAAACTTCCTCCTTATCCCTTTTTCCGTTTTCCTTTTCCTTCCTTTTCTCTGACCAATTCTTTTGTCCTTTTGTTCTGGTGAAATTTGTTGGATCGAGTCCACAGAGGCTACTGGTCTTGAGAAGATAAGTATTGAGGGAATGGTGAGATGGCAGTTGGTATGTATCCTTTTATTCCCTGTATGATGAATGCTTGCTAAATGCCAAGGATTAATGACTCTGTAAAAGTAATTATATATGAATGCCCTATTTTATTGCTTTGGAATAAAAACGAAATGAAAATTCTAGGTAATGTATAAATGTTAGAAATTAATTGCAATGAGACTTGTTTGTGCTACTAAATGATTAGAATTGGAAAAGAAAAGATTCTACTGTGCAAAATGGAATGCTATTTATGCTTAAGTATGGAAATTGAATTGGATGCTTTGATGATCTATTCTGTATGCAGGAGGTTGTAATATTAATGCATTCATGTAGTTTTTACTGCAAAATAAAAGGAAAAGAAAACTAACTGCGATACTGTGCTTAATTCTGAGCTTAAAATGCTAATGAATTTTGCCTAACTCTAGAAAAAAAAACTTGGTGATGCCATGATGATGCTGTTTGTGCTTTGGATTCTCAAATATCTTTCCCTTTTTGTCAAGTTTCTTGCTGAGATGATCTAATTAAAGCTAGTACCAAGTTCCTTGAAGTTAATGAGTTGTGAATAGCTACTAGGTGATTTTATCTATTGCATTTGGGGAATGCTCTCTGACCGAATTCTTTGCCCTTGCCATGCTTGTTTTCATACCAGCCTTGATGCATCGAAATGAATGCAGGAAGTGGACAAGCTCAACTAGCAGGAATCGAGGAGCACAAGGATATGTGTGATCATGGCTTCAGTGTAAACAAACGTATATATTGAACTTTAAGAAAAGAAAATCTTTTTGATTCAAAATCGATTCAACTAAATGACTAAAATGCAACAATACTAAGCTAAATGAAGATGCAACTAAATTACTAAATGAAAATATGCAAAAATGTCAAGCTGCAAATTAAGATTTTTTTGATTTTTCGAATGCAATCTAGATGACTAAAATGAACAAGCTAATATAAATTAAATGTAGATTAAGAATGACCAAAATATCCCCTAAATGCAAAAATGACCAAAATGCCCCCTAAATGTGAAAATGACCAAAATGCCCCTAGATGACCCTAATGCCCTTTAAGAAATAAATTGATTTAAATTGAAGGATATAGGACAAAAACAAGTGTCTACATATATTTGCACAGAATAAGTTGAATGGAAGAAATAGACTTACCTTATAAACATGATTTTGATTTAAATCAATTGTAGTAAGTCCTTTTCTTAATTTGAAAAAGAGTTCCATTTAACAAACCACAAGGCCTAAGAGCCAACTTAGGCATCTGGTTTCTGATCAGATCCTTTCAACATTGAAATTTCCATGAAGAAAAGAAAAAACATTTCAACTTGATAGTTTAGTAAAAACGAAAAAACAAAAAACACAATCAAGCCTAGGCCAATTAATGAGCATGCAAGAAGCATCAAAACAAACTCAGAATCAGAACCAGTAAAATATGTAAGCTGCTTCTTGTTTCCTAAAGAACATAACAATTGTACTCACTCTATGACTAGAACAACCTGATCAAAAGTTTCAAGTCAACCCCAAAAGCTCATAACTTGTAGTAATTTGGACAATTTATTTCTGAATAGAAAGTTATCCCACAAACGTAACATTAACAATCAATAATACATATAACATGCATATAAAAAAAGGTAAAGGCGAGTCTGAATATGAGATTGGCAGAGTAGGGTTCATGTGAGGGGAGAGCCATTGAAAAGAAAAAAGAGCTTGATGCATGAAATTTGAGAGTATTAATAAAGAAAAGGGAAAAATTAGGATTGGCTTGGGTCACGAATAGTGGCTTTGACAGTGTAGCCATGTTGCAGCAAGAGGTTTACAAGCCAAGAAGCAATGAAACCAGATGCCCCTGTTACACAAATCACCTTCACTACCTCCTCACTCATCTTTCTTCTTCTGTCTGTTTGAACTCTGTGTGTTGGAAATGGAATTGGTTTATTGTTGCACCCATGGCCATATTAATTAGCTGCTATTTTTGACTAGTCTCAACTTGAGAAATAATGCAACTATAGTTGAAGGAGCATGGGATTTTTTTGACTTTACCATAATAATAAGTGGTTGATATTTTTTTGTCAGGTCAATCACCAAAATTTTGCAGACACTATCTCTGCCAGTTGCTAATTAGCTTTGAATTACTAATAATTAGTCTTGCATTTTCTTTATTTACATAGTCTTGGGGAATCAAAATCCTCTGCCCCCATTTTTTTACCCCATTGTGTCCCAACCACCAAATTACGCCACGTGTCCTTAGTATTATGTCTTGTTTGTTTTCAAATTTTAACAAATAGTAAAAATCCCAATTAAAAGCAGGTTTAGCTCCAAATTAACAACAAATAATTATATATAAGGGTTAGTCCTAAATTTTTAATACATTCCCCGTAGGGTTTTAGAATGAAAACATAAAATTTAATTTAACTAGCCAAACAAGGAATAACATCTTCTTCTTCTTCTTCTTTTTTTCTTTTTTCTTTTCTTTTTTTTGTCTTTTACTTTGATGGAAATATATCATTTCCTTTTGGTCCTGAGGCATGTTGTATAAATACATGCCATATCAAGCTTTCTCTATGTTTTTTTTTCTCCCCATATAATTTATATATCCCCTTATATATATTTTGTTTAAGCCTTGAGGAGTTTTCCCCCCAAAAAAATATGAACAAGTTGTCACTTTCTCATTGTTTAGTTAACGTTGGATGTTCCCTATTGATGCTGACTGACATCTTTCCTTAAACTTGATATCATTGGATGTCTAAATTATAAATACTAGTGTCCGACCCGCGCTTTGCAGCGGGTCGTTGGACTGTGCAAGAATCATAACGGGTTAAGGGGAAAAAGTGCAATTTGGTGATGTTATTTAAATTACCTTTCAATAGACACTTAAATCATCTTGATCCGACAAATAAAACAAAAAATACAAAAATAAAAGCTGACATGTTAAATCATCCAACCAAAATTGTAAAGGATTAAATAGCATAAATCATAAAAGTATGGGGGTCATTTGATAAATAATCTAGGGAAAAAATATTTGTTTATGAAGACCAAACATAAAAATTCCCTCTTGAACTCTCCACGAAACTCATTAATCAAATTCAGCTTTCAGGCCCTTGGCGAAAGTCGTAGATAACACAATAACCTTTCAACCGACACTTGAACAATCTCAATCGGACAAGCGGACCGAAAATTATACAATATTAGATAGACCGACAATCGAGACCACAAAATTTTAGAAGCATTTTTAGAATCAAAACATCAAAACTGACTTTTGAGTCCTTCATGAAAGCTGTAGACCATGGAATTACCTTTAAATAGACACTTGAATCACCTTGATCGGTCAAATAGAAAAAAAAACAATTAAAGCCGAAACATTCAATCGTCCAACATATAATTGTAAGGATTAAATAGCATAAATTATAAAAGTATGAGTATCATTTAATAAATAATCCAACAAAAAAATGATTTGTTTATGGAGACTAAACATAAAAATTCCTTCTTGAATCCTCCACGAAACTCATTAATCAAATTCAACTTTCAGGCCATAAACAAAAGTCATAGATTACACAATAACCTTTTAACCGACACTTGAACAACCTCAATCGTACAAGTGGACTAAAATTTATACGATATCAAATAGACCGGTAATCGAGACCACAAAATTTCAGAAGCATTTTTTTGAATGAAAACATTAAAATTGTTTTTTGAGTCCTTCATAGAACTTGTAGATCATGAAATTACCTTTTAATAGACACTTGAATCACCTTCATCGGACAAACAAAGCAAAAAATAAAGAATTAAAACTGAAACGTTCAATCGTCCAACCCAAAAATTGTGAGGGACTAAATAACATAAAGCATAAAAGTATAGGGATCACTTGATAAATAAACCAGCAAAAAAATGATTTGTTTATTATAAGCGGGGCCCAATAATAGTAACTTCATTTCAAACTTCCCAAAACGCCCTCAACCATCAACCGAAATAACAAAAAAACCAAGCACAAAAGTACCGAAATATCCCTGACAATTTGGGTGAATGTGATGAAATTTCTCAACTGATTTTTTGGTACATTCAATTCTCTTTTTAATGTATGTTATAGATGTCTCAAGTCATATTTTAAAACTTGTCATTTGAAAGGGTTTATAATCCTATTTATCAAAAGTCAAAACTAAAAAGTGGTAATCTATTTTTTTTTCTTTTCTTTTCTTGTTGACATATTAATTAATTGGACTCAACTCAACTCTACATTTTCTTATTTATTTAATTTCTTTCTTATATATATACTATATATTATTTTTAACTACTATGCAAATTACTAAAAGGCCAAATTAAGGATTAATGTGGTGTCACCTTTTGGCTATTTTTGGTATTTTCTCATTTTTCGGATGACTAAAAAACCCCTCTATGAGTTTCCCCCATTCCTTTTCCTTCTACCTTTTTTGTAATTACGCATTTCCCTTCTTTAATTGTTTTTAATTAATGTTTAAGGCTTTTAATTAATTGCTTCTAAACCCTAAACCCTTAATTACTTTTAATTAATGTTTCTCTCGCTCTTTTCTTTTTTCCTCTCACCAACTCAGTTGCTGCTTCCTTTTAACTCCTCGGTGCTGATCAATCTTTAGGTTTGCCAAAAAATCAAACATTTCCATCACTCCCATCTGTTTTCACCTTCATATCTCTTTCCTCTTTCTTCTCCGTCTCCATCCCTTCAACATGGACCGTTCAATATTTTTCCCCTTCTGAATTAAAACCATCCTTTGTTCAATGTGAGTATTATTATCCAATTATCAGCATATTTTATTACCTCTTTGCATTTCCTATTACTTACAAATAAAAAAAATGTTCTTGACCTTCTTAATTTTACATGTCTAAAAAGTTAGCTTACAAAGATTTATGCTAGAGACATAATTAAAACTAATCCATTTAAATTGTATTTTTACTGCAACCTTATATAATTCAATCAATTAATCAATCAAGCACCACTCTAGAACAATAAATGTTCTTGGCCCTTATATAATTGATTATATTAATATTCTTATTCAATCAGTTAATCAAGCATCACTTTAAAATAAAGAACACTTGTAACACTAGTACGGGCTAATATAACTTGTATTAATTAACGTTATGTGCCCAGTGAAGTGATCTATTGGAAGTAGACTTGTGGTTTCTTTCCTTGCTTATTACAAAATATTTTATTAAACTTTCTTGACAGCTGCGTTGACGCCTAATCAACATGCTGCTGCTGCAATTTTGTTTTTATAGTAAGATGAGTAAAGGCAGCTTGATTGTTAACTCTCTTTCATTGTTAATTAGAAACTTCATGTATAGTTTTATATCATGTATGAAAATATAGTATATTAAATGATAGTTAACTCATCTCCAAGGATGTTTTGGAAGAGATGATTGGTCAGATTTATACGATCACAGCTTGAAACTTACATCGAAAAATGGAAAAACTCAAGGGTATAATAGGCCTTGTATTGGCAGTTCTATATATGTGTCTTAACAAGCAAATATTATGTTTTTTTTTTTTTCTACCCATGAACATGATATTGAAATGGACTATACAATGGGAGGTAGTCCTCTCATTTCCCATAATCCCACCCTGCCCATCCCAGGTTTCGAACCCGAAACCTCCCACAAGAAGTCCCGAGCTCTTAACCACTGGGGTGTCCCCTCGGGGACACAAATATTATGCTTTAAATCAGAAGCAGGAGACAAATTAAAGATGAAGAACATTGTATTAACCTTTGGTGCTTTGCATCGTGGCTCTATTCATTGACTCATTTACTTCTTCCTTCCGAAGTTGTTTATGGATCAATGAATAGTCCTATGATGCAAATCACCAAACGCCCACGATCATGGTTTTCAGAAGGGGTGAGCTTTGTAGCGGATGCCAGGCAGATTGCCATGCTTGAAGACTGATCTTGTCATTGATCTTCCTCTCCCACAGGTTTCTTAATTCTTTTCTCTCCATCTTTTTCTGTTTCTTAATTATAATTTGATTATATATATTTATGGCTATTTATGGAATTAACATTTGAAAACTTGAGATGGAAGCATGAATTGAATTTTCATGTGATATATCATATTATTTCTTGTCCTCTTTTTCCAGTAATGCAAAAGAGACCAATTATATTGGTAATTGCAGCAAAGTTTCAAGAGCAAAGCTAGATCATTCAACAGTAAGTCTAAAAAGAAAAAGTGTTTTTTTGCAGATGAAATTGTTGAATAACATACTGCAACTGCACATAGCAACAATGAAATGGAGAACAATTTAGCTATGTGGGTCCTTGGATTCGTAAAAACAAGGAGATGTGCTGCATGGAAAACACCTATGCATCCTCCTGCATGCATGGACCACAGAATCGAAAGCTCCCTCATCTAGGGAGCTCTGCTTTGAACAATTGAAGCCTTCCTTCTGCTCCATCAAGTGCAAGCAAGTGATCTGTTTTATTCTTTGTCTCCTAACTAAGAATTACATAGTATATATTTGCACAGAATAAGTTGAATGGAGAAATAGACTTTACCTTATATTAACATAATTTGTATTCAATCAATTGTAGTAAGTCTTTTTTCTGTTCAAAAAAAAATTTGTAGTAAGTCTTTTTTCTTAATTTGGAAACAAATTCCATTTACCAAACCAACAAAGCCTAAGAGCCAACTCAGGCATTTGATTTATGATCAGATCCTTTCAAGATTATCTTGAAAGTTTCATGAATAAAAAATAGAACATTCGACTTAATAATTTAGTAAAAAGGAATAATAAAAAACACAATCAAGCCTAGGCCAATTTATTAGCATCCAAGAAGCATCAAAACAAACCCAGAACATTCGACTTAATAATTTACGTAGTTTTCTATCATTTTACTATTTTAATTAAAAAACTTGATATATTAGAATTATATTTGTTAAATGACATTGTTTAAATTTTTACAGTTCTTTTAGAAATAAATATTTACAGTTTTAATTAAAAAACTTGATATATTAGAATTATATTTCTTACCTGACATTGTTTAAAATTTACATTTTTTTAGAAATAAATTTTTACAGTTTTATTCTACTGAAAACTCTATTTTTATTTAATTAAATTCAATACTTTTATAAATATTTTATTTTTACCATTTTAATTTTAAAAATTCAAGACGTAGTTCTGGACCAATTTCAATTATAATATAAACTAATAAAAGTATTATGATCAAGTTTAAACGTTAAAATAAGTTGTGTCATCATTAATTATTCAACATTTTTTAAAACTAATTAAGTTGAAAATTTATTTAAAATTTAATTATAGTGATTGCCCTGTTTCTATTTTTGGAGTGTGTAATTAGTATAACAAGAAATTAAAGTTTTTAAAAATAAAAAGAGGACATACAATTAATTCCTTTGATTTATAAAATTTAAGATGTTAATCGGGCGGGTTTCATGTTATCGTCATTTGGGTCCAAGTTAAATGAGTTAGGTAATTTGCTCGGGTCATTCGAGTTATCGTTTATTCTTTTGGTCAAATCGGGTCCGATCGGATTGAACGAATTATTGGGTTCGTGTCAAGTTTTGATAACTCTACTTATGATTAATGGGTCACGTGCAACGCACGTGGAAGTGAAGACTAGTTAACCTAAGTGACCGTATTATTATCTAGTTGAAAATTAAAAGTTAAGTAACTAAATGAAATTTATCTACAAACAAAGTACCGGCAAATAAACAAAATTACCGAACGAGAAGAGTAATAGCTAATTGTGCATTTGTATACAAATATTTAAAATTTCAAATCTCAAAGAAAAAAAAGAACTTTATAACAATGATTTCATTGTTTGCACTGGTCACTAAGATTCAAACCCATCCCTAAACCCACCCTATCCATCCCAAGATTGGCTCAAACTCTTAACCACTGGTTGGTGATAATCCAAGTTTGATTTGAAGTGATATATGCAATAGTATAGTATTATTTAATAATAATGGTACAGAGAAGTTTCAATAAGCAGAGTTGCATAAGCAAAATCATCCAATTTGAGAATTCAACAAGAATCTCAAACTTTAAATAGCGAGGGATACATTATTATTACACTCATTAAGCTTTAATTAAGAACTTAATGTGATAATGCTTGAAATAAAATAGTCCTATATAATTGCTATCCAATCCAATTCTAGAATTTAGACTGGAGATTTTGAACCACATTCTTGTCAAGCTGGAAGGCGTTGGCAAGAACATCAGGGTTAATGGGTGGATTTGATCCGAAAACTGCATTTGCAATGGTAATGACACCAAAATTTTGGCTACTCAAACCAGCAAAGGCAACAGCATTGGTTTTTCCCATATTGTATTGGAAGTGAATGAGACCAATTGGGAAAACGAACACATCTCCAGGGTAGAGGATTTTGGAGATG
>AWWV01016135.1:0-14182 GCA_001974805.1 Corchorus capsularis
GATCNAAAATTATTCAAAGATATTAAAGTTCCACAAGTAACCAACCGGATATCTACAATATACACCAATACCAATTTTGCCTTTTAAATCTCTACAAGGATTTTATCAAAACGTGTTTATAAATATAGGACACGTTTTTTTTTTTATTATAGTTTATCTTCTTAAGTAACTATAAATAAGAAGTTACTATTACTATAAGGTAAATTATACAATACACCGTCAGTGTAATTTAGCAGACTACACAAACGGGTCATGAAGGGTGACATGTGTCCTTTAGGGACTAGATTGAAATGCTTAAAACTTGAATAATTCAAAAAATGGACATGTGTCAACTCCACAACCCGCTTGTGGAGTCCAAAATTTACACCGCCGGTGTATCATATAATAACCCTTACTATAGTTACTAAAAATGTAAGTTTATGGAATTTGTTGATAGAATTTATTATCTACATATTCAATTTATTTCACCTATAAGAATGGTTGAAAAAATAAAAGTTGTGTTTTTTTTTATTATTTTGTAAATGAAGTTGGGAGATTAAGGGAAAAAGGGGTCATAACCTCAAAGGGTACTAAATTACATGTGTGTAAGGTTAACGAATTACTAAGGGTATATCTAAGTTTATTGAATCTGTTATTAATACTATAAATAATTTTTTCAGTAAATTTTTATTAGGGAATTGATAATATTTAATATTGAAAAAAAAGTTTCTCAAATTACTATTTAAAATTACTGAATTTGTTCTCTTTCTTGGTGCCAAAAAATTTTACTAAATTTGTTAATAACCCCTCATATTTTTTAAACCTTTATAACTTTTATAGTAACTTTAGATATGAAAGTTGATAAACTTCATTAATCATAAAAGTTTCGGCAGTACTATAATTGTTTTGATAGTCTTTGTAAAATTTTCACGTCTTAACCATTGAATAGATTTATCATATTCATATGTTTATAAAATAGAATAATAATTAAATGTTAATAAAATATAATTTTACATAAATAAATATAAATTTATGAAGTATTGAAGTATTATGTATATATATATATATTAAAAATAATTTTTTTACTAAGTATAATTATCCAAAATATATAAAAATAGCCAAAAATAAAATATTTTACAAAAAAAAATATATAGCTGGCAAGACTTAAATATATTATATTTGATAATCTAAAATAAAAATAACCAAAATGGAAAATTATATTCACATGCGTATAATAAATTTATTGATGATAACCTTAATAGATTTTATGTTAATCTTAAAATATTCTACACACATAAATATAAATTTATGAAGTGATGAAGTATTATGCACATATGTATTAAATAAAAAAAATAAAATTTACTAATTATCAAGTATAATTGAAATCTCAAAATACAAATAACCAAAATAAATAAAATATATATACAAAGAAAATTAGAATGATAGAGGAGAAGGAGTGGAGAATAAAAGTCGTGGAGAAAATTTGAATAAAAGTTAGTTTTAATCGATTATTTCTTTTTGGTAAATTATTTTATTTTAACAAGTTTATTTATAATATAGATAAATAATTAAGAAATTATAAAGTAGGATAGAATAAAAGGTTTGGAGAAAACTCAATTTCTCGATGGCCAAAGAAACACCTATGAATTAGTAATTAGGAAAATGTTAATTTTCAAACCAATTTGTACACCCAATTTTATACTTTTCAAACTTTTTATTAGATGTGAAAATTGGTAACTAATGTATGATTACGAAATCAGATAATAGCGTCTCAAACTTTTTTTGTAACCATTGCAGTTTTTTAGTACTTTAAATAAGAAAATTAGTAAGTTTCTTCATTATTGATGGAAAGTTATAAAACTTACTGAGAGTGTAAGTCTATTAAATTTCTTGATAAAACCTATGTAGTGTGTTTGCTAATCTCAGATAACAAAATTTGTTAATTACCTTTATTATTGACGAAAGGAAACTAAAATATTGAATTTATAGATAAGAGTATAGCATTTTCATAATCTGTATAGTTTTTTTAGAAATCTTATGTAAGAAGATTGGTAACCTTCATTATTACTAAAATGACAAAAAAATGTAAGCAAACTATCGTAACATTTAATTTAAAATCTAAAACTTTTTAATAACTTTTTAAAATTTAAAGCTTTTTAATCACTTTAAGTAAGAAAATTTAGTACCTTTAATATTGATGAAATGAAACTAAATTTAAGGATATAAGATTATTGAATTTATTGATAGACTATAACTTTTTGGTTTCTATTGTAGCTTTTTAGTAATCTTGGATAAAAAAAATTGGTAACATCTAATATAGATGAAATGTTACTAAAATTAGTAAAACTTTAAAGGTATTGATTTGTTAATAGCTTCTATTTTTTATATATAAGTTCTATAGCATTTTTAGTAAATTTGTAACATTTATTATTGCTTTGATGAAAAATATTAGAAAAAATTAAAAGCTCAATCTCTCTTTCGTTTTGTTTTACAATGGGGGAAGGTGGGATGGTAGGGTTAGAACCCATATATACCATTGCCTGACTTTTCAATTTCTCAATATTAGTCCAAAAAGGAAAAGTTGTACTTATCTTCTTTTACTAATATTTAATATCTGAAATAATTAGTTATAAAAAAAAGAGTTACTCATTAAAATTATTTTTTAGCTTACTAAATTGTTAGAGATGTAATTAGCTTATTAAATTTTTTTATAGTAAAGGAAAGTGATACTATTCATTATTGATAAAAAGTTACTCAAATGTAAGATTACTTAAATTGTTGATATTGTCAAAGTATTAGTATTTTATAACCTTTAACCTTTATTATTGATAAAAGTTTATTAATAAAGTTATTGAATTTGTTGAGACTCAATAGACAAAATGATCCCCGAATTATCATCAAAGTGACAAAATAACTCCTAAATGTTCGACTGGGACAATTTATAAGCCATTTGATTCTCAATTTTGGGATAATTCAGCCCCTTATTGAATGGAGTTTGGTCACATGATAAAGAAGTAAATGACTCCAAATTGATAGGAAAATTAGCCCTCGAGTTTTGACATAGAAGAAAAAAGTAGCTCTCAAACTTTGACAAAATATCAAAAATAATAACACTATATAATTGTTTTGATAGTCTATATAGCTTTTCAATAACGTCCTTAACCATTAAAATATATACAAATAAAATTACGTCATTAATATATCGTGTTTTATTGTATTTTTTATGATAATTATTATTAATGTAATATATAAGTTTTCATTATCCAAAATAGAAAAAAAAAAAATCACTTAGTATTTATGAAATTTATGAAGGTGATGAAGTATTATGTACATATAATGCCAAAAAGAAGTATTATGTACATATATATTAAAAGTTAAGAAAGGATATTATTATTAGTAACTATAATAAAAAATCACAAATTACAAATAACGAAATTAAAAAATTTTACAAAGAAAGATGCTTATTGTCGACACTTAATTATATTACTATCTAAAATAAATATATTCCTGGGAAAAGACTTTTTATTGGTCACACTTGATGATGAAGACGAACTTTGAATAAAACTTTACAAAAATACTATCAATAAAAATATTAAAGTACTAAAGAAAGATTAGAATGAGAACTTAATTTTCATAGACCATTAAAGTGTATACTTATTTCATTTGGATTTGTTTCTTTTTGATATTATTTATAAAAATTAATTTTTCATATTATATTACAAATTAATTAATATGCTATTTATATTTATATTATTTTAATTCTTATGCTTTATAAATCATTAAAACGTGCAACGCACCTACAATTACTAGTATATATATATATATATATATATATATATGTATTAAAAGCTATAGGAAAATGACTATGCATTCATTAATTAGATAATAATCAAGAGATCAACAGCAAGACATCAAACATCGGGGAAAGGCTGTTGCGCAGGATGAGGTTGAGGTTGTTTCAAAACAAACAAGTCTGCCGAAATTAAGGGAAAGCTGATAATTCAATAGGGAGGAACCAAAACAGTCGGATCGTAGAATCTTGATGGTTATTTACTTAATTGGCGTTCAAGGTTGTTTGCACCAAGTTTCGGAATTTTATTTTGGGCATTGCTAGTCATTATATATATTCCTAGGGTTATACCTTTGACATCAAATTATCAAGCTGGTAGTTGTGAGTATATTCCCCAGGTTTTTCCATCCTCCCGTCTTCAATCATCTATCATCTACCGTCTTCAGGAAAAGTTGGTTGGTTCCATCCTCCCGTCTTCAATCATCTATCAGATCGCCTTGATATGGACGAAAACTAAAACTATTCTGATACATCATTGAATATGGGAAGATGGAAGAACCAACCAACTTTTCCTTCATAGCTTATAATATTGCCCCATCCTCAAGTGTGTTTTCAGACGAGGTGAAGAGTTAGATATCGTTTTGATATCTGTCCAGGATCTATAATGCAGTGTGTTTTCGGACGAGGTGAACTAGTGATTGATCCTCGACAGATATCAAAACGATATTTAACTCATCGCCTGGACTGTGCGCTGCATACAATCTGCTATGGTATAAGCTGCTGTAATTATGTATTACTCATCTGAAGCAATTCCATGTTGAAATATTTCTGCAGATAGCTAGTTGGGGCTTAATTTGTGGTATATGTACGTGCCTATTGCCTAACATGTTGCTGCTGCTGCAATTTGGTTTTTATAATAAGATGAGTAAAGCCGGCTTGATTGTCAACAGTCTTTCATAGTTAGAAACTTGATGCTAGTTTCAAGTAGTATGAATATTATACTAAATTGATTTGATTGGTCAGATTTGTATGTTGACAGCTTGAAACTTGCATTGAAAATTGGAAAAACTCGAGGGTCTAGGCCTTGTATTGGCAGCTCTATATGTGTCAGTCATAACAAGCGAATATGCTTGCAGTGGCGATTCTGATTAATCCTCTGAATCAGAAGCAGGAGCTCTTTTGGTGGTTGTGGAAATGACCTCAATCATCAACAAACAAGGCTCCCATCCATCATGGCAAGGAAGGAGTACTGATCTTGTCACTGCTGCAGCAATAGCTAGCAATGAAGCGACTCTTGTAAATTCTGAAATTTCCAGCCAGCTCATATATATGGTTTCTGGGACTTGATTGGGGATATCAGTCCTTACTTATTAAAGTTCGAGTATTAATTGCATTGTTTAGATCAATATTTGTCTGAACTGAACACCTTGATAGAGTTGGACTAATATTTGATTGTACGTATAAGTTGAAACAAAGGCAATGTCATCCCTTTTCCGCTCTTAACTTAGACATCTGGTTTATGATCAGATCCTTTCAACATAGAAAATTTCATGAAGAAATACTTAATAATTTAGTAAAAACGAAAAACACAATCAAGGCTAGGCCAATTCATGAGCATCCAAGACCAAGAAGCATCAAAACGAACTCAGAATCAGAAGCAGGATAATATGTAAGCTTCTTCTTGTTTCCACTCTATGACTAGAACAACCTGAAAAATTTCAAATAAGTGCCTAGCTAGTTTGATATTAGCCAAAGAATTAGCTCTCCTTCGTTCCTCAAGACTCGGTCGACAACCCACAGGCCACCTCCAACTCCTAATAATAAGATCATCACTGGATTCTCCCCACCTGATGGCACCCGCAAGTTTGATACCCCCTGATTTTCTGCCAAAAAAAAATAATAATATCAACCATTAATTAGTTAACGCAGAAAAGGATCTTGATCAGTATTTTTATTATTTTTTTCATTTTACCCTCAAGCTCTTCCGCCTTTAAACAACAAGTTAAAAGGCTTAAATTCCACCGCTCCATGCGCTTTCTTTGGTTTTCCGTAACTCTGTGGGAAAGTATAAATTAAGTTTCAATGGTGGTACCAAATATTGGACCTGGACAGCTATCGGACACCGCCTTGGAAAGTTAACTTTCCCACAGATTACCTCCTCTTCTTGGTGATCGTTAACTTTCCCACAGATTACCTCCTCTTCTTGGTGATCGTTAACTTTCCCACAGATTACCGCCCCTATGGCGTTTGTTTTCAAACATGCAACTCCAACGTTTGTAACAAACAAGTATAATTACTTCTTCGTTACATACGTCAGAGGGCATGAATGTTTGAAAACAAACGCCCACATGGGTCTTAATCATGGTTTTCACAACCTTGGCTGATCTTTTATACCTTACAATACAAACATGATCATCAAGTTTAGAACTACATATGTGGCCCTTGGCCCTTGGCCCTTATATAAGGGGCATTAGAACTGCATATGTTGGGTGCAATGTATGTAGTCTTAAACTTCATGTCTTCATGATCATCATCAAACACAGGTTTCTTACCCACATGTGTCATTGATCTTGCTGCTACCCTTCCTCTCCCACAGCTTTCTTAATTCTCTCCATCTTTTTCTGTTCCTTAATTATCATTTGATTATATATATTTATGGTTATTTATGGAATTAACATTTGAAAACTTGAGATGGAAGCATGTGCTCAAGCATGTGCTCAAACATTTAGTTTCTTATTAACGTTCTTATTTATTTAATTTTTTGAGTCCAAATATCACTACCCAATTGGACTTCTGGATTTTTGCTTATTGACCAAGTTGTTTTGTTACCAAATACAAACTACTAGTATTTTATTACACTTTCTTGACAGCTACCTACATTCCTAACACATCGCTGCTGCAATTTTGTTTTAATAATAAGATGAGTAAAGCCAGCTTGATTGTTAGAAACTTCATGTTCCTTTGTGAATTTTGAAGCTTAAGCCTGGATGGTGGTCCTCAAGTTATAATTGGCATATTGAGATTAAGGACCATACTTGTTTTTATCTTTCCATTGCAAATCTGAATTTGTATTAGTAGCACATCTTGTTCACTTTGGACTAATTGGAAGAAAAGATTACCATATGGTTGACATAAAAGTTCATGAATCAAATTCGGCTGATATATAGTATATAACAATAAATTTCTTTGCATATAAAACAAGTAATTTGACTACAGCTTTGAGCTACAAGAGTCATTGTGATTTTTGCAGGGCCAATATGCTAATATTCTGCTAAACCATGTGCTAAGCAAGCTTCTTTAAAAAAATGGTAGTAGCTATTTTCCTCGACAAGAATGTAAGTTGGAGGTTATGAGTACAAAAACATCAGTTTGTCAGAATTTGATTCTCATTCTCAAACTCCATCATTATGTTGTTTAGCTTCTTGTTGCTTATTCTTTGTTGGTAGATTCTCGCGTCGTTCGACCTGCAGACAGAAAGTATATGAGCGATAAATTAAACTGTTACTTAATGGAATTATTCCTTTCTTGGAAAAATTAAGCAAATATTTAAATCTTCTGTAAGTAAATTAAGATATGGTATCTTTGCATAAATATATAATTTAGATAACACATGTAAATTATGGCCTAGTATCATATATTAAAATAAAGCTTATATATCTAAGTTATACTAACCTTTGAGTAGGTGAAGAATGAGAGGTTGGTAATAGCATGTGAGCAAGTTTATCAGCATCATGGCTGCAATTGATAACATGGTTAAAGCACAGATATCTTCCATAGGATGAAACATCTTCGAAAACACAAACGTGAGCATCTGCAATGAAATCGAGATCCACGGTGACAAATACACCATCCTCATACATCTCAGCAGCTCCTTTTAGATACGGATCTGTAATGGTTAGATCAGGAGCCATCAAAAGTCCTCCATTAATGGTCACCATATTTATGCCTCGGTCCATTGCTAGTGCCCAAGCTGACTTCTCTGCTAATGTCTTTGATAACGCATGCCATAACTGCTCGAAAAAATTGAAGTCAAGGATCAATAAACCTCATCTGATACATTGCAAGATGTAATCCAAGTTTAATTTCTTGAACCTTAAACAACATTTTCTCTAGTAGTATAAAACATTTACTTGTTGACCTTGGAACTGCAAATCAGATTACATATGGGAAAAACTTTATGGTACCTTGAACTTTTTGCAGAAATTTATGTCACTCCAGTTCTTCTCATCAAGATCAGAGGAAGCGGTGTTGCGAGCTTCGTTCCATATAACAGCTGTGACAGAGGAAGTGAAAACGACCTTGTCCATTGTATCTGTTTGAGCACATGCTTCCAACACATTGTGTGCTGCTCTCACCTCAATTTCTGCCATGTATTCCTGCACCAAACAAACCCCACATGCTTCTTTCTATTAAATTGATATTTCATTTCTAGCTGTAACTAACATTTGCAATGAATGCCTGAATTTTTAAGTTTTTCAATTCAAGGAATTAAAACAAGGACCGTGTGCTAGAACATAAAAAGATAACTTTATTATCTTAATCTTAATTTAAATGACCCTTTTTCTTTTCTTTATTCCAGCTTTCCATGTTCAGAGATTATAATTAGATTACAATTTATGATCAAAGATAGATAGCTTCATACTATGCACATAATTATTAGGCATTGGCCCTTGATGGGGTATGCTATATTAACCAGGAAAATTACATCTTTTGGGAACTCTAGCAAAAACTAGTACAAGCATTTACATGTCTAGCTAGCAAGTTCAACTTAACTTTATCAATAATTTAGAGGATTAAATTGACTCCATCAATTAATCTACCTTTTAGACTATGCTATCTACCATAATAAATGTATTATGTAAAGCTTAAGAAAAGCCTGAAATATGGGATTTGTTCCTAATTTTCACTACATATGTCAATAAGTAAACTATCAAATTCAAAAAGAAAAAAAAAGCACTAGCTTACAATTAATGCATAAGAAATTTGAAGCAAAAGGGATATAATGAAGCAAAATTGAAGATGCATACATCATAGGTGGAGTGGTCAGAGGCAGGTTCAAAGCAGTAAAACAAGCCACAACATCCTTTCATTGCTTTTGTTATGCTGAGGTAATCAAATGGGTCTGCTCTGAACACTCTTAACTTGTCATTACTGCAAGCCACCTCCTCAAATGATTGGAAATCCCCTGCATCAGAAAAACAACAACAACCAGAAAAATTGTAAGAAAACTTGAAAACTGTGAAAGATAGTCCCCTGCCTTAAAATTTGCTGGTTGATTAAGAAATGGGAAGCTAACCATTGTGTTGGACTGCAGCATGAACAGTGTAACCTTTATGTAAGAGCAAGTGAACCAGGGCTGAACCCAGATGGCCAGAAGCATCCATTACACAAACCCTCCTTGAATTCTCATTGAATCCAGCTGGTGCCATGGTTGAAACAAATTTTCCCCAATGCCCAAAAACCAACAACAACAAGAAGAAGAAGAAGAAAGGGTTGAGAAATGAAAGTAAAGGGGTTGAAATGTGGAGGGGTATTTATTATGAGAAGAGGAAGGAGAAGAGCTTGAGAGCATTGAATTGAGAGAAGTTTGTTTGGACTTTGGGTTATAGTAATTACAGAAGATGGTTGGGCAGGCGGTAGTTAGCTAATGAGGAAAAAAAACTTAGAGGACTTGGGCCAAAAGTATGTTGTAAGTGAAAGAGGCTACTATCCTCTATCTGATTTATTAATTAGGCAAATTGACAGTTCATATACCGAGTCACCAACTGCTTTTGCTGTAAAAGTGGGACCCTTTTGCTAGCTAAGCTAATTAAGATTTGCTGAGCACCATGCCACCATACATACACAAGTTTTCAAGATGCAAGCTGTCTCCTTATGCTAGTCATACTAATATTTTTAGTTTCATACGTGTGGGCATATCTCATTCACACATGTCACCGGCCACTACATTACCATAGAACTCTGCTGACAAAATGAATCTGAAATCCGAAATCGTTCGAGTCCGAATCCGAAATTGTCCGAGTTGATTAGAAAAGTCAATGTCCCAAACCTGCTCGAACCCGAAATTACCCGAATCCAAAAATACCCGAATCTGAGGGATCCCGATCCTGAACCTGAAATAATTTGAATTTAATAATAATTTATAAAATAAAATATTTATTGGTTCCCCAAAATTCTTTAGTGGTTCGATTAAGGGTCTATCAACTTTTAATTTGTTTAATTTAAAGCTTTCATTTTAATTATTTGTTTAATTTAATGTTTAATTTGTTTTAATTTGCAATAATTTAGACAAGTTATATTAGTCCGCGCTGGCGCTACGGGCGTTCTTTATTTTAGAGTGGTGCTTGATTAACTGATTGAAATTATATAAGGGCCAAGAACATTTTTTTGTTTTAGAGTGGTGCTTGATTGATTAATTGATTGAATTATATAAGGTTGCAGTAAAAATGTAATTTAAATGGATTAGTTTTAATGTTGTTTCTTGCTACTAGCATAAATCTTTGTAAGCTAACTTTTTAGACATGCAAAATTAATAAGGTCAATGAACATGTTTTTATTTGTAAGTAATAGAAAGTGCAAAGAGGTAATAAAATATGTTGTTAATTGGATAATAATATTCATATTGAACGAAGGGTGGTTTTGATTCAGAAGGGGAAAAATATTGAACGGTCTATATTGAAGAGATGGAGACGGAAGTAAGAGGAAAGAGATACGAAGGTGAAAACAGAGGGGAGTGATGGAATGTTCGATTTTTGGCAAACTTGAAGATTGATCAGCACTGAGGAATTGAAAGGACGCAGCAACTGAGTTTGTGAGAAGACAAAAGAAAACAGCGAGAGAAATATTAATTAAAAGTAACTAAGGGTTTAGGGTTTAGAAGCAATTAATTAAAAGTCTTAAACATTAATTAAAAACAATTAAGGAAGGGAAATGTGTAATTACAAAAAAGGGTAGAAGGAAAAGGATTGGGGGAAACTCATAGAGGGCTTTTTAGTCATTCGAAAAGTGAGAAAAGACCAAAAATGACCAAAAGGTGACACCACATTAATCCTCAATTTGGTCTTTTAGTAATTTCCATAGTAGTTAAAAATAATATATAGTATAGAATTGATTAGCATTAATTAATTTAAATTAGTAATAAAGTAAATGTATTTTATATTTAATTCAATTAATTTAAATGTTGCACGCCACTTAATAATGGTCGATGACCGTAGTCTTTCTGAAGAAGGTTTTTCATTTTTCAACGAGTGGTCGAGTTTTCGGGACTCTCTGAATGTCTCTATGGATGAGACTGTTATTTCGCTATTAATCATTTGCTAGTAATTTTTAACAATTATTCGATCTTTATATATATTGATAGTAATATTATATTATATATTATCAATAAACTTATAATATAAAAGATAAAACAATTATTTTTATTTAAAAAAATCTTTAAAAAGAGTTTAAAAAATCTTTAACCTGAGTCCGAAAATACCCGAACCCGACTTAACCCGAGCCTGAAAAACCCGAACTCGAAAGAACCCAAACCCGCCTGAGCCCGGGTAATTGCCAGCTCTACATAGAACACAAAGTTGAACAAAAATAATGGCTGAAATCTCAATTTGGTGTCAAACCTTTCAAGTTATTCCTAACTTAGTACCAAATCTTTGACTTCGTCCAATTTACTACCAAACGTTTTATTAATTGACCAATTTAGTACTTTTCTCAGGTCTCGTTAAAGAGTGAAATACACAGTTGTTAGTAGGCTGATGACCCGTGCCGCCTCCTGAGGGCGTCCCACCACGAGCCGTGCCATCCACAGGGGACGGCACGACCATGGCTTGCCGTCCCTTGAGGATGCCTCCGCGTCAGGATAATTTTTAAAAAAAATAATTTTAAAAAATAATTTTTATGTTAATTATTACTCCATCCGTCGCATATTATATGTCCACTTCTATTAGGGGAAAAGTGGACAGATAATATGGGACGGAGGGAGTATTAGTTTGTGTCGATATTAGTATTATTATTTATTATGTATTGTTAGTATTAAGTCAAAATATTAGTATTATTATTTATTATGTATTGTTAGTATTAAGTCAAAATATTTTTTTTAAGTAATATTTGACAGAGACATGTTTGTAATTATTATTGTATGTATTTTTGTAAGTATTTTTTTATGTTAATTATTATTGTATGTAATTTTTGTAAGTAATATTTTTTGTAAGTAATATTTGCCGTCCTCAGGGGACGGCACGGCACGTGGTGGGATGCCCTCAGGAGGTGGCACAGGTCATCAGCCTCAACTCTCCTTCAAATTTGTGTTTTTCCACGTTATCGTCTATTTTCGAAGTTCTCAGGTTATTCCATGTTGGTGATTAGCTTGAAGATTTCAAAGGATTTAAAATGTTAAAAAATGAAATAAATGACAAAAGTGTGAAAAGGAGATGGTAATTATAAAAATGGGCGGATTTAGCAATTCAGAAAATAAAATATTGAAACGAGGTGCAGCCGATGGATACTATAAATATTTTATTTACGAAGGGTTTGACAATTTTTTTCCTTTTTTTGCATTTGAAAAGTTTGAAAAGAATTCGTTATGGGATTTGGATTGGTCAACAACAAATTCTTTAGCCATGTGACATTATTATTTATTTATTTATAGCCACGTATATGTACTTTTTTTAATAAAAATATGGAAGATATGATTTTGTTCATCTTACCGACTAACGACAATTCAGCTCCAACATTAAATTTCTTCTATCAAAAAAAAAAAAAAACCTCCAACATCAAATTTCAAATTTCCTTTTTTTTTTTTTTGATATATCCGACATCAAATTTCTATTTTGTCTTTTTATTGTTACATTTTGCTTCATAGAACTTTCTAGGCCATTCTTTTCGTTTATTTCGGCACAATTCTCTTCTCTTTCCGTTTGACATTCAAACCTTCCTTTTTTTTTGCCAGAAATTTGACGTTCAAACCTCAATTCCTATATATTTATTCCGTTCTTTTAAGGAGACACATATAACCAGCCAATATTATTACAACCTTAACTAAGGTTAATTTATAACCTTAATTTATAAGTTTTCTGACAATTTAAAGTTAGCAAATTTACATTAGTAGCACAATTGAAATTTGATTAACCTAATTATAGTTTTATTGTTGACCTAATTACCTAGGAAAATTGTACCTAAAGTTTATCAAATCTTTTGCTAGCCACCATTGGAGTTTCAATAACATCGTTTATAGCGTTTTTATTTTTTTTTTGCCAGATCTATAGCATTTATTAAGTACTCCCTCTGTTCCGAATTGAATGGTCATATTAAATTTTTTTTTGTCAAACGAAATCATTTTTGACCATTATTTATGAAAAATTTTATAAAATATGTTTTGAAAAATTTATGTTTTAAATTTTCCAAAGTTTATTTTTAAAAAGTTTTAAAATTTATATTTTTGTAATAATTAATGGTCAAAAATAGCTTTGTTTGACCTAAAAAAAATCTAATATGGTCATTCAATTCGGAATAGAGGGAGTATTAAAAAGAAAATATGTCAACATTTCTTTTTTTGCTGGTTAAATATATTGTCAAAATTTCAATTAGGTCAAACTTTAGAGAAAACACAAACTCAATAATTCCTTGTCCTGATAGGGGTGTAACTTTGTAAGTGATACATGACTATTTGCAAGCTACTCGAACTTGACTTGAAGAAAATTTGCATTCGATTCGGCCATTGTCGAGTCTAGCGCTCGAGCTCGAATAGCTTGAGTATCGAATTGAGCTGAGCTCGAGATCAGAGATGTTTGATTCGATACTCGTCGAACTACTCAGTACACACACATATATATACATTGTATTTTATATTTAATTAGAAAATTACCTATATAAACCCATCGAACCCGAGCTCAAACTCGAGCTCAAGTTCGAGTTTGAGTTAAAAATGATTTTTTTGAGTTTTTTTTAATTAAGTATCGTACTCATCGAATCGAACTCGAATAGCTGACTACTTGATTTGATTATATCCCTACCCCTACTTGTCTATATATAGTTTCATCTGCCACCGGCCCCACTGCTACATACTCCCTCCAATTCAAAATAAGTGAAACATTTTAAGTTTTGCAGTTTTTCAAAATAAGTGAAACAATTAAAAAAGTGAATTACTAAATACCGCCCCCTTTTTACTAGGTACCGCCCTCCTTTGTACAATTTTGCCCTTTCCTTCAAACTTCAAAATTTTCAATTCTCTCAAATTCTCTCAACCTTCAAACTTTCAAAACTCAATCATTCAAAATCATTCAAGTAAAACAACATCAAAACGCATGAACAAAGAATTTTCGGATTGAAAGTATGCTTTTTTTTAAAAAAAAAGCTAAAAAAACAAATATCTATTTATCATTAATCAAATATTAAAGATCTCTTGCTAATATTGACATA
>AWWV01016136.1:0-70373 GCA_001974805.1 Corchorus capsularis
AGGTTGAGAGAATTTGAGAGAATTGAAAATTTTGAAGTTTGAAGGAAAGGGCAAAATTGTCCAAAGGAGGGCGGTACCTAGTAAAAAGGGGGCGGTATTTAGTAATCCCCTTAAAAAACCAATGCAATTTTACTCTTTTTTCCATATATACCCCTAAGTGTTAGTTAAAGTGGTTGAACTTTTAAGTGGTCTTGGAAAGTTGGGAAGGGAGAGAGAATTTATTAATTAATTGTTTATAAAAATTTTTAGAAGGGTAATTATGTCATTTTAAGTGAGTTTTTACTAAATTTAAAACCAACTAATCATTATCTTGGTCTATGTAATATTTATTGTTGTATTATTAAATTATGCATTGTTTCACTTATTTTGAATGGGAGGGAGTAGTATTTATTATTTCATTCAAGTTTTCATTTTGTATAATTGAAAATACGTACTCCGTCTCATATTATCTGTCCCTTTTGGATCAAATCAATCACACATTTGACCTTTAATTACAAAAAATATATATACAATTAAATTTTCAAAATATATGTTTTTAAAAGTTCAAGACTTAACTTAATCAAAACATATTTTTTAAAATTTTATATTTATATAATTTTTTTATAATTAAAGGTCAAAGTTAGGAAATTTTGACCCAAAAGGGACACATAATATGGGACTGAAGGAATACCTAATTACATAGCGTGGAGGTTTCAAACTTCCAAACTAGAATAATTAACGTACAAACAAAGTCGACAATGTTTTATAATTAACGTATAACTGTGTGTGTGTGTGTGTGTCTATATATATATACACACTAGTAATGACACGTGCGTTGTACGTATGTATATAAGAAATATTAAAATAATATAAATATAATAAATGACATTATAATTTGTAATATATAAGATGAATAATTAATTTTTATAAATCATATAAAATAAAAAAATCCAAATTCAAAAGAAATAAGTATATAATAAATAATGGTTAATAGTCACATTCTAATATTTTTCTACTGTAACAGTATTTTTTAAGTTCAACAAAGTTTGTCTCTATCATCAAGTGCGACTAATTTGACCTCTTTTCTGGTAGTTTTTGTGTTTGATTTTCCAAGTATTTTAGATATAGTATAATTAAGTGCTGCCAATAAGTATATTTCTTTGTAAATTTTTGAAATTTGGTTATTTGTATTTTGGGTTAACTTAATTACGATTTACGAACTTTTTTTTTCCATTTACTCAATGAATGATGACATTAACAAAAAAAAAGTTCTTTCTTTGTTATAGTTGGAGAAAGCAAAAAAAATTAAGAACTAAAAATTTCAATATGATTTATTTTCTTTAACAAAGGTTACAATTTCTCTTAAAGATTACATCATACATTCATTATATTTATTTTGCGCTATTAGCTTAAATCACATTATTCTTTTATTAATATGCATAAAATATATTATAAGTGTAATGATAAGAAATCATATTCAGTTTTGATTCAACATGTCAAAGATACACATATATAGCATATAAATTCAATTTCAATGGCCAAAGAAGGTCTATGCGTTAGTAATTAGGAAAATTTTAATTTTAATGTATATTTACATAATACTTCATCACTTCATATATTTAATAAATACTAAGTGTTTTATTCTATTTTGAATGATGAAAACTTATACATTACATTTATAATAATTATTATCATAAAAAAGGACAATAAAACTCGATTATCATATATGTAATTTTAAATATTAATGTTCTCTATTAACATTTTTATTTGTACATATGAAGCATATATATCTATTCAATGTTTAAGGTTATTGAAAAATGTAGAGATTATCAAAGCAATTATAGTGCTATCGACAAATTCAATAACTTTATTGGTAAACTTTTATCAATAATAAAGGTGAAAGGTTACAAAAAAAAATACTTTGAAAATATCAACAAATTAAGTAATCTTTAATGAGGGTATTAAGCATGCATCATTTTGAAACCTGACTGCCCTAACCCATAAACATCTATATTTCATAACTATCATCAATAAAGTTGAGATCTCTCGTAATATTGTCAAACTCAATGGTCAATACCAAAGGAGGTAGTTAGAAATATTAAAATTTGTTTGAAAAAAATATTAATATAATAATATATATTTTTGATTTATCCAAAATATATATTTTTTTAAATCGATTCAGTATTAGAGAAAATGATTAACTATTTGTGGAACCAAGTTGAAGATTTCTCTTATATACCCTACTATTAAAGTTAGGAAAAAGATGCTCATTTAAGCTGTTCATATAAGCATTTAAATTTTGGTATTTTTATTTTTTAAATTATGATAATATTTGATGGAATTAATCGTAATTTTTAGTGGAAAATTAATTATTTTACATTAGCTATGTGAAAGTAGTTTAAAAAATTCATACTTTTTGATTTCGAATATTTATTTAATTTGTATTCTCAATGGTAAATTTATTGATAACATTTGATCGAATTAATAATTTTGCTTGGTAGAATATTTATCTAAATTAATATTATTAACCCAAATAAGATGAGGACCATAAAAATTGATATTGGAGTTGTAATATTGTATGTTGAAGTTCTAAAAATAATAAAATCCAATAAATCATACACTAATATTGGATCTTTCGAACCGGCTTTCTTTGTTTAGAGGAAACATAGGACAGGTACTAAAATCAGCTAATAAGTTAGGTGTATAATCATTAATTGATGGTGTAGTGCTACAAAATAAGTTATCATAGTCCATCGTGGATCGGATAGGGGTACTAAGGGGCAGAGTGATCATGATAGATTGGAGCTGAATATAGATAAAAGTTTTTAGTTCTTTGACAAGTTTTTGGCTTTCTCGCAATCATTTAGTTTAGAGTGTTAAGTAAGCAAAAAATTTGGAAACATAAAATATTGAGACTTCCTACCTCGAAAAATAGTGGTTCAGTTCTAGACTAACTGCGACCTCCAACCTATTCTTCCGTCAGTTGCTCTATTTTTTCTTGGAAATAGTCGGTTTTGTTAAGCTTTTTTATCAACTTCCAATATATTATTCTAACAAACATCAATATCTTGGTGATAAAACTAAAGGAAAAATATATAAAGTATAGTTATCAAATGAAGAAACGTATCAGAGCCAATTTTATTTTTATTTTTATTGCCAATTCATTTAAAAAGTATTTAGGGTTAGTTTTCATTTGAAAAGTTTCATAATTGTTAGCTATTAAAGGGGCATAGTAGTTAAGAATTAATCTAAATTTAGAATTAATTAACAACTATATGAGAGAGCATTAGCTTTTTCTTTTGATCTTTTTATTTTTGCATATTTTTTATTTTCATATTTTCATTGCAAGTTTCTGACAATAACAATAAGCATATTCAAATCTCCTGCTTAAAGGAGATTTACAGGAGATTTGAAAATGGCGATTGAAAAAAGATATGTGACTAGAATAGTTTTGTTTATTGTTATAGCCATTGACAATTTAATTTGACATTACAAGAAAGAGAAAATGATCGAAAAAGCAAGACTTACCTTCAAGGAACCGGCAAAAACAGGAGATCAAATTTAGAAGTAATTCGAGAGTATCATAAGGGATATCGACGTGATGTGTCTGATAGCTATAGCGTCTGGAGTTATTTTCTTGGTATTTATAAGCATTTTTTATCATCATCATTATTCTAGTTTGATAAAACACTAATATCTAGGTGACAAAACTAAAAAGAAAAATATATAAACTATAGTTGTAGAAAAAGAAACGTATCAGAGCCAATTTAAATTTTATTTTTAATTTTATTACCAGTTTAATTTGACATTACAAGAGATAGAAAATGATTGAAAAGCCAGGACTTACTTTTAAGGAACCGGCAAAAACGGGAGAACAAATTTAGAAGTAACTCGAGAGTACCATAAAAGATATCAACATGATGTGTCTTATAGCTATAGCATCTGGAGTTCTTTTCTTGATATTTATAAGCACTTATCATTATCATTATTCTAGTTTGAAAAAACATCAACATCTAGCTGATAAAACTAAAAAAAAAAATATATAAACTATAGTTGTTGAATGAAAAAATGTATCAGAGCCAATTTTATTTTTATTGACAATTTAATTTTACATTGCAAGACTTACCTTCAATTACTATAAGGAATATCGTCATGATATGTCAGATAAGTATAGTGTCTAGAGTTCTTTCTTGATATTTTTAAGAATTTATCATCATCATCATTATTCTAGTTTGATAAAACATCAATATCTAGGTGATAAAACTAAAAGGAAAAATATATAAATATAGTTGTCGAATGAAGAAACGTATCAGAGCTAATGTTTATTATTTTTATTTCCAATTCATTTAAAATGTATTTAAGGTTAGTTTTCATTTGAAAATTATCATAATTGCTAGCTATAAAAGGGGCATAGTAGTTAAGAATTAATCTAAATTTAGAAGTAATTAACAACTATATGAGAGAGTATTAGCTTTTTCTTTTGATCTTTTTATTTTTGAACATTTTTTATTTTCATTGCAAGTTTCTGACAATAACAATAAACATATTCAAATCTTCTGGTTAAAGGAGATTTACAGGAGATTTAAAAATGGCGATTGAAAAAAGATATATAATTAGAATCGTTTTGTCTATTGTTATGGCCATTGCCAGTTTAATTTGACATTACAAGAAAGAGAAAATTATCGAAAAAGCAGGACTTACCTTTAAGGAACCGGCAAAAATAGGAGAACAAATTTAGAAATAAATTGAGAGTACAATAAGGGATATCGACATGATGTGTTTGATAGCTATAGCATCTGTAGTTCTTTTCTTGGTATTTATAAGCATTTATCATCATCATTATTCTAGTCTAATAAAATATCAAAATCTAGGTAATAAAAATAAAACGAAAAATATATAAACTATAGTTGTCGAATGAAGAAACGTATCAGAGCCAATTTTATTTTTGTTATTATTTTTATTTTTATTGTCAATTTAATTTGACATTACAAGAAAGAGAAAATGATCGAAAAAGCAGGACTTACCTTCAAGGAACCAGCAAAAACGGGAGAACAAATTTAGAAGTAACTCGAGAGTACCATAAGGGATATCGACATGATGTATTTGATAACTATAGTATCTGAAGTTCTTTTCTTGATATTTATAAGAACTTATCATCATCATTATTCTAGTTTGATAAAACATCAATATCTAGGTGATAAAACTAAAAGGAAAAATATATAAAATATAGTTGTCAAATAAAGAAACGTATCAGAGCCAATTTTTATTATTTTTATTTCTAAATCATTTAAAAAGTATTTAGGATTAGTTTTCATTTGAAAAGTATCATAATTGCTAGCTATTTAAGGGGTATTGTAGTTAAGAATCATTTTATTCTCCTGTAGAAGTTTCCCTGTCATTTTGGGAATCTGCTTTGCGGGGTATTATCAGGGTCAATAGCTCGGGAGTTGTAATCGTGGAAAGATGATTTGTATTCAAAGAGTTGATATCTGTTATGCTAATATTTATTTTGACGACCTCGTATGATAGATTATTGATATTCAGTTTATCCTCTACCCCAAAAACGTCATCATTCCATATGTAAATAACATATTCATAATATTTATTTACTATAGAAGCAGAAAAATAGCTATTGACTTCAGCTATTATTGAATCAAGTACAATAACAACTACATGAAATATTACCCTTGACCCAAACAAAATCAAGCTAACGGTAAGAATTGATAAACCCCAATTAGAGTATACATTTAATCCTTCATTTAATCCTTCATACCAGGCGTTATCAGGATAGTGTCTTGGACTCTAGTTGCTATTTGATCATCATATTTCTTCTTAACCTTAGCATGTACAATGAGGAACCAAACGATGGAAATGATAGCCATGATCAACATTGCAATCAGTCTATAGTAGATCATTCTTGAAGCCACGAGAAACGCCACGCGATTCCATTTCAAGCAGTGGAACTTAATTCTCGAAAGCAATTCCACGTGATCATCATAAAAGGGCAATCATGATCTTATATATCAATTAATAATATTATCTCAATTTAGTTAGAGATAGAGATAATCTTCATATTTGGTTATCTTCGACAAAATTTAAAGTTATTTAATGTTTCTCTACGATGTCGTCATCAAAGCGTCCCTGCATCACCTTAAACCAAATCAAGCAAATAGTCTTCATTACGACTACATACGTGACACTAATATTGGACCTTTCGAACCGGCTTTCTTTGTTTAGAGGAAACATAGGAAAGGTATAAAATTCAGCTGATTAGTTTGGCATATAATCATCAGTTGATGGTGTGGTGCTATAAAATGAGTTATCATAGTCCATCGTGGAATGGATGGGAGTAGATTGTAGCAGAGTGGCCATGATAGAATGGAGTTGAATATAGATAAAAGATTTTAGTTCTTTGGCAAGTTTTTTGGCTTTTGGGCAATCAGTTAGTTTAGAGTAATAAGTATGCAAAGAATCTGAAAATATAAGTAGTGGTTCAGTTCTAGACAAACTGCGACCTCCATCTTATTCTTCTGTCATTTGCTCTGTTTTTGCTAAGAATTAGTCGGTTTTGTTGAGCTTTTCTATCAACTTCCAACATATTATTCTAACAAATTGGTAAGTGTGCAGATAATTTCAAAATATATGATAATAAGATTTCCTACCAAGGATAATTTATTTTCTAATTATTAATTTATCTTATATTATATCAGAGCCAAATAAATATTTTATTTACACCATCTCTCTTATTTCCTTTATCTATGTCATGCCTTGCATTTTCCATATTGTTATAATCAGCTTATTTGCAAGCATCGGTCAAACATTCGCCGGCAACAATCACAGTTAGCCTACCACCACTATTACTAATATACTCAGCTTGCATGTATGCTGATGCATCAATTTATTCTCCTGTGAAAGTTTCCCTGTCATTTTGCAAATCTGCTTTGCGGGGTATTACCAGGGTCAATAGCTTGGGAGTTGTAATCATGGAAATATGGTTTGTATTCAAAGACTTGATATCTGTTATGCTAATATTTATTTTGATGACCTCGTATGATAGACCATTGATATTCGGTTTATCCCCAACCCCGAAGACGTCATCCTTCCATATGTAAATAACTTATTCAAAATACTTATTTACTGTGGACGCGGAAATATAGCTACTGACTCCAGCTATTATTGAATCAAGTTCAATAACAACTGCATGAAATATTACCCTTGACTCAAACAGAATCGAGATAACGGTAAGAATCGATAAACCACAATTAGAGTATACATTTAATTCTTCATTGGCTTCGCAAGGGCGGGGCCCATGTTGCCTATAGATTCCTTCAAGCAAGAAAACGATTGTCATAGCAGGCGTTATCAGGATAGTGTCTTGGACTCTAGTTGCTATTTGATCGTCATATTTCTTCTTAACCTTAGCATGTACAATGAGGTACCAAATGATGGAAATGACAGCCATAATCAGCAGTGCAATCAATCTATAGTATATCCTTCTCGAAGCCACGCGAAACGCCACACGATTGCATTCCAAGCAGTGGTAATTAATTTCTGAATGCGGGCTTGAATGTTATTTGACGTGATCATCATGAAACGGCAATCGTGATCTTAAATATCAATTAATAATATTATCTTAATTTAATCAGCGATCGAGATAATCTACATATTTGGTTATCATCGACAAAATTTGAAGTTGTTTAATGTTTCTCTATGATGTCGTCGTCGAAGTGTCCCTGCATCACCTTAAATTAAATCAAGCAAATTGTCGCCATTACGACTACATATGTGACACTAATATAGGACCTTTCGAACTGGCTTTCTTTGTTTAAAGGAAACATAGGAAAGATATAAAAATCAGCTGATGAGAGTGGCGTATAATCATCAGTTGATGGTGTGGTGCTACAGAATGAGTTATCATAATCCATTGTGGATCGAATGGGGGGTAGTGAGGAGCAGAGTGGTCATGATAGATTGGAGCTGAATATAGATAACAGGTTTTAGCTCTTTGGCAAGTTTTTGGCTTTCTGGCAATCAGTTAGTTTAGAGTGGTAAGTATGCAAAGAATTTGGAAATATAAAATAGCGAGATTTCCTACCTTGAAAAAAAGTTGCTATGTTCTAGACTAAATTGGCGGCCTCCAACATATTCTTATGTCAGTTGGCTTTGTTTTTGCTAGGAAATAGTCAATTTTATCGAGGTTCTTTATCAACTTTTAGTGCATTATTCTAACAAAATGGTAAGTATGTATATAATTTCGAAATATAAGATAACAAAATTTCCTACCGATAATAAATAATTTTCTAATTTTACTTTATCTTATATGGTATCAAAGTCAAAATAAATATTTTATTTATTTCATCTATCTTATTGCCTTTATCCATGTCAGGCCTTGCAATTTTTATATTGTTATAATCAACATCCTATGATCAATCTTTATCAATTGTAATTCTGGTCTCTTTAATAACACTCCATTGTTATTATCTTACGACTTATCAAGAACCTTTTGTTTGAGTTGATCTGAATCTGGGTTGCATGATTTAAACATCCTGTGTGTGACTTATAACCAGTTCTCCACAAATTTATCGTTTGATTTCTTTTTTCTATAAGCTTTTACGCTTAATCGACTTTGTCAATTTTCTCGCGTAAATTGACTGGCACACCCGTACACAAAAGCTCCCAAAGAGATTTTGGTGCAACAATATCATGGACAAAAAATCAATATCTGGCAATGTTTCCTCGATGTAAAGGCGAAGGTTTTGAGCCAATAGATGCTGGAGTCTTAATTATTTAATTCTTAGTTTTGTGGAAGATTTTTCTTACAATGCCTTCACAGTTCCTCTCACGATGCCAGACATTTTTTCAAAGAGGGTATAGCCGCGCAATTAGTATTTGAATGGAACTCATAACCCAAAATTTAATTAAGAGAAGGATTTGTGATGTTACAAGATTAGAAAAGATTACTTCTCATCCTCGTATAATTTTAATATTTGATGTTTGTTATAGAATGCATCTAAAGAAAATTTCAGACATGGAAAAATAAAGAAGTTGAAGTTTACAACTTATATAGTATGATTTGATATGTAAAGTTAATTTTTTTTGTTTGTTCAAGATAAAAAAAAAATTACTATTAAGATAATTTTCTATATATATATCCTAAGAGCATTTGCGACAGACATTCATCTTGTCGCCATTGAGCATTTGCGACGGGTTATCCGCTATGGACACTTGACAAAATTCGTAGCTATTGATCTTTTGATGCATATTTAGGGTCAATTGCTATGGATTTTGATTCGTATCAGTAGACCCTGTTTTCTAATAGTGTACATACAAGACAAATTAAGCAAATAATTGAGTTGAGAACCAACTAGCTAGCCTCTTTGGTTATCAGTTTTCTTTATCGAGCATCAATGATGTAACTGTTATATGACAAAATGTCTTACATCAGTTTTGTTGAAGAGGATTATTCTTCCATTAAAAGTGGGTTTGCATTTAAATTTTGATGGTTCATTAAACTGTAAGTTTGTCACTTAATAGACTGTTGAGATTGAGAGTGATCAATAATTATGCAATTAAAGTGCAGCCGCTTGTATTGACTTCTATACAGGGATTAGAGAGATGGCAAATTTGATGAGTTCAAACTCATCAGATTGCTCTGAATTTAGGTTTAGACTGGATTAATTCATATCATTTTTAGATTTTAATTTTTATGTGAGATATAACATTCGCTACACTTGCAATCGAGTTGGGGCAATTCAAGTTCATTTGCAGTGCAATTTACTAAACTTGTAAGGAAAAAAAAAAACTGTTTCAAGCCTTCAACAATGTCAACACCTAAATAATTGAAAATTGGGAGCTTCAAACAAGACAGAATAAACAAGTGGAACTTTATTTCATTCTTTGATACTTAAACCAGGTTATATTTTTGGAATCAAAAATCATATATACATGGGGGATGGTTTCTGTTCTTGCACTTTTGAACAAGCAAAGTTACAGCCTACATGACAAAGGGACAGTCTATGAGAATGAGAATTCTTCGGGAATTTCTCGAAAATTACATGACAAAAAGCCATTATATTTCCGTTGAAGGAATCCACCTAAATATATGACACTTGGGTAAGTAAAACTGGACCAAACAATTGCAAGGGTTGCATATAAAGTGGGATTACATAGCTTGCCTTTAAGTTTAAGTGGTGCCACATTTGGTGATCCAACCATATCCAAAAGATCTTTTCCTGAAAAGTCAACAAAATTAAAAGCAAAGCATAAAACAGGAAAATAATCGAGCTCTGGCTCTAAGGATACTTTATAAGGCATATTGAATGGCGATGAACTGAATTTTAGGCTAAGAAAAGTAGCAAAATAGGCTCATGTAAGTTCTAACAATCCCGAATATAAATTGCTGAGGATTTTAGGAGAATGTTCAAATGCCGCCAGCATAAGTATATGGTTGAAAACTCAGTCACTGAGATATGTGAAGGCAGATTCTACAACAATAAAAATAGTTTTGATAAATTCTTAGTTTCCAAAAACCCTTTCTGACTATTCTGTAGAATGAAGCAATAGATTCTCTATGCTTCATCACTTATTTTCCCATGATAAATTTAAGATCACTAACCTCAAGACGAAAACTATGCCATTCAATAGTTTCGATTTGAATTTATGGTGCAGGGTTAAGAGATGTTTGAACCTTAAGATCATTTAATAAGGACTTATCTACCCTTTTATGAACAAGAACCCTATTCATGATTCACTAGATTCTCATCAACAAATTATTGCATAATGTCAGGATAGGTATTGCAAAATATTTTCATGATTTTTTGTTACCTGTAAGACTCATTTCTCCTTTACCGATATTGACAAGGAAGGTTGGTATCTGGTACTCTTTCAACTATAGTAACAGCAGAGAAGCTCATCAGTTAGTACTTAGTAACTTAACATGAGAACGAGACTTTTTTTTATAGTACATAAGCTAGTAAATGTTCATTTTAACCTTGGAGAGGAGAGCCTTTGCAAGATCTAATGCATCAATACAGGAAGGACCCTTAGCATAAGCAGGCACAAACTCCCCGTTTTGATAGCCAGCCAAGAAGTGATAAGCTGCTTGCCCAGGAGAGAGCTTTGATACAGAAGGGATGGTTCCAGAACTGCAGGACAGAAGAAAAATCCACTACCATTAACAAGGACAATGTATGGGAAAAAAAGGTTACATATTAAGTTATACGAAATTGAGTACAACCTTTTGAATCCTTTATTAGGGTTAAGACATCATATATAGGAGCCAAATGGAGCTATATTATTGTTAATCTCTTTGAAGTACAGGGAAGGTATTGACGAATGAACTATAAAGTTAAACAGTCAACCTTTTCAATGGACACACATAAATATCGTCCATGTCAACATTAACATGATAATAATTGCGTGATGGAATCTGAATTTTACAAGATACATACAATATAGACAAAAAGCCACACAAATTTAAACGCTTTGGGCACCTTCAGGTGTTCTTACTTAAGTTACAAGAAACATGATATACTCTTGGAACATTTATCACTTTCTGTTCAACCAAAAATATCTGACCATTGGGGTGCACTAGTTAAGTTTTATACATGCTTCTAAGGATAAGCATCTCGAGAATTTTGCAGGAAGATGCCTGCATGCACCATGGCTCACATGCCGAAAGTCACTCGATGCCATAATTTTAAAATAACTTATACTTTTTTGGAAAAATATAAGTAGTTAATTCCCTATTCAACTTGGCGAACTAGCATTTTTTTTTCTTTTTTGGGTTTCTGAAGATTCAAAAAGAATTGGATCAAAATCAAATGAGACAACCACTCTAAGTTTAACTGTTCATTGAACTTGGTCTAAATAATCAGTCTTGCAAGCCATACTTCAAGAATGATGCAAGGGAAAAAGTACTGATACCAGAGAGTAGGATCAGATTGCATTGTGTATATCCGCCAAAAGGAACTTCATTGTTTTACCTGTCAAATGTTGCAATTATAACCGCAGATGGCATGTTGTATAGATTTACATCACTTAATTTATTAGTTTGGAACAAAGGTGCAACCCCGTCAGGGGAAAGGACTACACCTACATCTGCTGACACCAAAAGATCTGCACAACTCTGAATTGCATTGTCAGAGGCAAAGAAAAGAGCCACTGAATCACCAGATACTAAAAGCCTGAAATTCCCACCCTAAAGATGTGAGTTAGATATTGCGTACTTATAATAAATATCACAATGGAGCAATTGAAGATAAAGAAATCATACCTAGCAGATAGAGGAAGGCCCCCGCGTGCATATAAAACTGGCCCACATAAGGCAGCTAATGCCTTTTTAGTCCCATCAATATCAGCAAATGCTTTACCACATAAAATAAGTGCAGAACGCTCAACATCAGCAGCTATATATCCTGTATTTCCTTGAGATCCAAGCCCAACGGCATCCCCTACAGCTTCACTGTATAAATGAAAGTTAGAAGCTGAATATCATTAAAAAAAAAGTGTTGGTTGTAATTTGTTTAAATGCTTGCTATAAGTCTTGCTTTAGGTGAGGGACCTAAACACCGTAAGGAGAAACCAGGTAACTATTACTTATCCACCATGAGGACTGAGGCACAACCTAATTGTTGGTGCACTTCCATTCAGAGAATGGAACTTCATACTTTATATCAGGTCTGACACTATTTCCCCTTTCTTCTTGGGGGCTCAGGGTGTGGATTGGGAAGGTTACAGGTCTGTTTGTGTCCTACTTTTTGATGTGCTAGCTACTAAAGGCAGTGAAACAACAAAAGCATTTAAATTTTCAAACCTTATAGATGTAGCAGCATAAACTGTTAAAGGACAAGAATCATGGGAAACAGCACGACTAGGAGTCTTCCAAAGAATGCTAGAAAGTGTCAATACAGCAGATGGACTGTCACTAATCACACGAACTTTGACATCAGATTTCGGTGATGAACCAATTGCCCCGTCATGGACAAAAATGTTTGATACAGATGACAGGTGAGTTGTGACCTGATAAAATCAGAATAAGCATAAAAGGAATTATACAAGGAATATTAAAGCAGATACATAGCTGCCATTCTGCAAATCAAGATATCTATGATCTTGCACGTTTCTATTCATGTGTGGAACATCAAATGCTTTCTGTTTTCTCCTAAAGAGCACCCCAATTCTCCAAGTCCACTATTAGTGCTCCCTAATTTTAATTATGGATTTGCTCCTGCATCTCCCTTTTTTCAAATTTCCCACAATCACCTTTCATTTTCAGACAGTAGCTCCAACCTAGCCTCATAATGAATTTGACATCTCTCATTAGGGACAATTGATCATGTGTGGCATTGTATTCAATACATGGAGAAATGTGTAGAACACCATCAGTTAAACTACTTCTAAATATCAAGAAACAAAAGTTTATTCTCTAACTGGGCAGACACACAGGTGTCTGAGAGAGTGCATCTGAGTGAACCAAAGTGTGAGTGAATAGAGACATTAAAATTTCCATTCTATCTCTAAGATTAAAACTCTCAGTGAGAAAAGAAATACTGAAGCCAAAAAACAGGGCATACCAGCCTCAAAAGTCTGCTGTATTGTGCCTTTGAAATTGCTGACGCTCCCCCTAGATTTCCTCTCACATGAAGTGGAAGCCCAGACAAAGATTCTGATAAACGAGACAGGAAGGAAGAAAATCAGAACACCTAACCAATATAAGGAACAAAATAGCATTTCACTCAACATAGGAAAAAGTATTACCAGAAATAGTTGCACCTTTCTGTTGCAACTCGGAAGAAGTCAAGTTTTGGAAAGCTTTCTCCATAACAATCACACCTTTCCCAGCCAGAGCCCAATTAAGTCCATCAGAAAAACCGGGGCTTTCTCCAAACTAAAAGAAACAAAGAGCATACAGGTAAGTATGCAGATCAGGTACAAACTCAACAAACTCAAAGGATAATGCAATGAGCATTTTTTTGTTTCTTACCATGTAAACAACATATGAATCGGATTAAACATACACATGAAATTCTAATTTATCCATCGGAGAAGCACAATTCCATAGAATTTAATCAATGGCTGAAAGCTTCGTATAGGGAAGCAAAATTGACTCATTGAAGTTAAAATACCATGTCAGCTAGTCAAAACACCTAAGTTCTCTGTCTTATTCAAGCAAAATCTTACCTTGGAAACACAACTGTTTCAGCTTCCACAACGAAGGGGGCTGAAATGCATTCTGAAAAAATTCGAATCCAAATCGTACTATTAGGTGACAAGTAGATCTAATTAACCAAATACTGAAGATGAATAGGCAAATAAGTATGAACATGCAAAAAGATGTGTGGTACAAAATCAAGGCTGAAACACGGACACATAGTTGGTAACAGAACGTGATTCCTGAGGCTCAGAACAAAGACAATGAAGAATATAGAAAGTATGCTAAGATATCTTTGAGTTTAACACTGTTTGGAGGAGAAAACCAGAAAAAATGTACCAAGATCTTGTTAATGAAATCCATTACAACCACTTTAATCCTAGAGGTGAAAATTGAAATGAAAAACAAAAAACACAATGGTGGTTTTGCCAATGTGACTGTGGTTGATGAAATGTATCCTGAATATTGTTACTATAAATTATAAACAAAGGAACTTGCCACATTGCTTCTATTATAAAAGGGTGGTTTAGGGTAGATATTAAGCATTAAAACCTAGAAAGGGTGAGACTCGAGAAACCACAACAAGAAAGCAACAAAACGCCAGTAGAGTTTATTCCCACTGCACAAATAATGTCCATGAGAAGATATCTACATGTTGAAAAATTTTGTTAATTCTAATATCAGGTTCAAAATTTAAGGTCAGCATGCATTACAGCACATGTGAAAGATAACTGCATATGGGTTATACAATGGGAATTAACCATTCTCACCAAAATTAAAACTTGAGAGCTCCAAATTGAAATTTTAAGTTACAACTAACAACAAAAGGTGAAAATGCTCCTAAATTTTAAGAAACAGATCGAGTACCCTTGTCTTGTGACAATTGCAAAGTTAAGTAAATCCCTATAAGCAAGAAGCACTAGTGTTGCAAAACAAGAGCTTTCCCAGAGACCTTTATCCATATAAAGGAACTAAAAGAAAAAGACAGCTCATTTCAGCAGTAATTCATACAAAACGCCAAATATTTAGCTCTAGCTAGAGAATCTAAAGAAAAAAAAATCAAGATTAAGCCAGTGATGAAATCCCCATACGCTCAAACGGTCAAAGAAATCTTAACTTTCAAAGAAAATGAGATTGAACCACATCCAAAGACAAAAACAAAAACACGCACAAAAGGGGGGAAAAAACTTACACGTCGAGATGAACGAGATAAAGTCGATAATGTGTTTTCGATGATTCGTTTCAGATTAACGTTCATCATTTTCATATCTCAGCATAAAAGGGCAAAAAATAGAAGAAGAAAAACCCACAGAAAAAGTGAGGTTTGAACAGTGAGTCCGAGTGGCTAAGTTCAGTCACAGAGAGAGGGAAAGAGAAATACTCCATATGGGTTTTTTGAATTTGGGCTTCTATTCGAGAAACGGAAAAAGAATTTGGGGCTTTGATTTTTAAATCCATATGGGTTAATTTAAATTTGGACCTCTGATTCTTGGTTCATTTGAATACTGTTGTCTTTTGGATTGGACCAATTTCTTGCCAGTAAGACAGGCCTGTCCACCTGCTACTTCAGCACGTGGCAAAACTCACTGCCTTTGTCGTACACGTCATCACAGTCTAAAACTGTCTGTGTCTAACATAAGTACATCGGCTTAAACAAAAAGCGCGCTAATTCTTAACACGTGCCAATCAGGTGTTTGTAATTTTGTAACGGGTAATAGCAGCTTCAGGAGCTGACATCATCAGACATTCATCAGACGATAATATATAATAATAAGTAGAGTAATAAATAAATAAATAAAACCAAAGAAAAAGTAAAATAAATTCCCGAAAATTCAGTAATGAGAAATCAAGAGATCTTCCGACTTGAAAGTTGAATTGAAACCATTTGTTGGGTTTGTTAATCTTCAAAATAAAAATCAAATTCCAAGAGTTGATCAACCCGACCATGGTGGAATCGAACTTGAATTTCCTCTAAGCTCTCGGACCAAAGAGGCACTTGGCTTCTTTTAGTTTTCTTGTCACTCCACCTGTCTTTACAGCCTGATTTTTCTCATTTTGCTTTTGACAATTTCTAGGATTTGGAGTTTTCTCTTTAAAAAAAAAACACTAATTCAAGTTGTTTCATGAATTGAAAGGGTTTTCTTTTGGGGCTAAAAGGAAAAAGTAAAGTTGGATTTGGTAGCTTTTTATGGGGTGTAGAATTTAGTAAGAAAGAAAGACTGGTTAGGTTCTTGTTTTTGAAATGTGGTACGAGTTAAATCAAATGTAAAGAAGAAGGAAGCTATGGGAGGTTAATTCCAGGCAAGTTCAGATTTTTAATGCCTTTTTTTTTTTTATGTTCATTCATGTTTTAGAATGGATAGCTTTATGAATGTTATTGTTTTGGGTCTAAATTCTTCAGGATCTTAGCCTAGTGATTTTTATTTCTTTTCATTTTGTGTTGGTATCTTCATCTTGTCTACCTGTGTGCCCCTGTTTTAATTTACATTTGAATTTGTGCATGATAATGTCGATAGGGTACGTTAATATCTAATCAGCTCTTGCCTGCATTTACCCAAAATAAAATTTATTGTCAATTTTGGTCATTGATATGATGAATAATAGAGCTATCAAAAGTTGACTCGAATCTGAGAATCCGCCCAACTTACTCGAACCTGAACCCACAAATTCGATTTGACCAGAAAAAGTAAACAACCCAGACCTACCCGATCTGTGACCCGAGACCCGTATGACAACTTAACCTGAATGACCCGAGAATATTATAAACTAAAATTATCTTTTATTTTCAATAAGATTTATAATTCTACTTATTCTAAATCATCATTTATTCAATACAATTAATATTATTGTTATAATTTTACCTATTATAAATCATGATTAAATTTGCTAAAATTCATTATATGAACAATAATTATATGAACAACCACTAAAATTAAATCAATTATATGAATAATTTATGATAAATTTATAATTAGTAATTTATTTTTTAAAATAATGAATAAATAGTAATACTTACTTGGTAATTTCTTGGTGATTTTATCTATTGGGTACTATGTCCGTACTAATAATCTAGCTTGTAAGGATTGTAATTCTATTTTCATTGTTCATGTATAGTTATATTATTAATTAATTTACAAGAGGGTTACTCCGCGCTAGCGCTGCGGAGTCTTTTCATTACAATCATTTTGTTATAGTCATGACGGATACAAGGTGGGGGCGCCGAGGGCAAGTGTATTTTTAGGTTTCTCAGGTTTGAAAAAGTAATTTATAAATACTAAATTTAACCCCTTGAATATTGAAATATTGATAGACTATTGAGCATTAAAAAAACTTACTGGACTTGATATCTATACTAATTATAATGCCAAAACCTGAGTTTGTCTCACGAGTTGATTCGGAGACAAACTCAGTTTTTTAAAAATTCAATATAAAATAAAAACTACCCATTACTGTTATAAACCACTCATGTAGTGAGTGCCCTGTGTCTTGTTCTACAATTGAGTAAACACTTTCGCTTTTTTAAAAAAAAAAAGCAAACACTTTCAACTCTCTAAATCTTTTGGTAAAAAAAAAAGTTCTCTAAATCTAAAGATTAAAAGAGACACTACGCATCAAAAAGTCTTTCAGTCTTTGCATCACATTAAAAACCCTTTTTTTTTTTTTTGTAAAATCACATTGGAAATCTTTAAATAGTAGGTAATTGTCTTGAACCAAATAATCCTACAGTGCATATATTTGTAATACGACAAAACTATAGAAAATAATAATGTTACCATTATGCATTTCTCAGGAAGTCGTAAAAATTTAAAACTAATCCATGGTATCATGAATTCAATTAATAATTATTAATATGAGTTACAAATATGATATAACTATTGGAAGAAGTAGATCTCTCAAGAAATTACCTTGAATTTAGGGTACAAATGAAATAGTGCAACTATATAAAATTAACAATACAATGCTAGAGTGAAAAAATTATCAGTCAATGGTTGAAAAACTTTTGTAGAACTGGGCAACTGAAATGAAACGTTAAAATTTAAATTCCAAATAACCAAGTGAAAAAAAAAAATGGGAAACTAAATAGCATCAAAAGGAATGCATCAAGTGTGAATCTCTAAATTCATTTAAAACCCACTAACAAAAAGCATAATCCAGGGGACATGAACCAAATATATATCAAATTACTTTAATGGTCCAAAATAAACAAAAATCATCAAGTGTGAATTGAGGACGATGAAGTAAAAAACCAAGTGATTAAATGACGAAAACGGGGCGATTAACTCTTCCTTGGTTGAAAGTTGAAAGTGGTAGTTAGTCTTTTCCAGAGTGTATAAAATTAATATGTAGTATATATAATAATGATTGAAGTAATGAAAAAAAATATAAATTTACATATTACATAACTAATATTTTATTTATAATAATACATTGTTAATAGTGTTTTTATTTTTTATACGGCTTTAAATGTTGACATATCCCACTTGATAATTAATTATGTATTTAATATTCAAAACCTACCTCTTCTGATAATCAATTATGTATTTAATATTCAAAATTAATATCTAAATCTGATAATCAATTATGCATTTAATATTCAAAATTAATATCTAAGGAAGCACATATAAGTATTCTATCTTTCAACCTCGCATATGCAGTCTGTTAAATTTCGTTGATAATAGCTTGTCTAATATTCCTACTTATTTATAAAATAAATCGAATAATAAATATATTTTAAAAAGTTGAGTATTAAAAATTAAAAAATTCTATGCTGACCCAATTGACCCAAAACCCGAGTGATCAGAGGTCAAAACCCGAACATGCCCAATCCGAGATCCGGTAGACCCGAGACCCGAATGACTCGGAACCCGAATGACCCGAGACCCAAATGACCCGAAACCCGACTGACCCGAGACCCGAATAACTCGAATCCAGATGACCCAAAACCCGAATGACTCGATAAAACTGCCTGATCCATTTGGCCCAGACTCAGATGACCGAACCCAAACCCGCCCAACCCACCCATTTGACACGATGCATTATTCCAGGAAGAGGAAGAGGAAGAGGAAACGAATTGGAAGATCTTCCTTGAACAGCATGCAAAACCTTAAACTGAACCATGTTTTTCAGAGGAAGATAGTAAAGCATCGCAGGCTGAAGCTACTGAGCTGAAAGATAAGGCTCTTCCCCAGGTGGAAAAAATAAAGAAAGATTGCAATGGAAGCCACTGATGGAAATCGAGAGGCTGCCATTGAAGCAAAGGAAGAGACTGATTCTGGGAAGGAAAACAAGGTGACATTGCCGGCTGAAGGTGACCAATTCAAGGAAAAAGCTGCTTCCTAGGAGGAAGGTAAAGAAACATTCCAAGGTGAAGCTGCTCAATTGAATCAGAGGGTTGCTTCTCTAGATGAAGGCAAAGAGGCATTACAAACTAAAGCCCCTAAGTTGATAGAAGAGGTTGCTTCAGAGAGGAGGGAGGGCGTACTTCTAATCCAGTCCTAAGTCCTAACAATTAATCAAAACCGGTTCATTACAAAACAGTAAAAAAAACCAGTTCACTGGGTTAAAATAGAACCGGACGGGTCCTATGTTCAATTCACCAGTTCAACTGGTCTGAACTGGTCTGACCGCATGTCTGGTTCTGATAACTATGAGTATTCTACTCCGAAAACATCTTTCGGATTCTAAAATTTCTTCAAGAATCTGATTATATAACAATAACCATTTAAATTAAACATGACAATATGTAAATAAACCCAGCTCAGCTAAGTTAAACACTATTTCTACCAAGATTCATATTCTAGTAAACATAGATACTACGGCAAGGTGGTGTGCCGGAGGCCACCTTATAAATTATCATACCGCATAGAGGGTAATATCAACTATACAAAAAACCAAAATATGATACAGCTAGGAACACTGAAGCAGATACTGTTTTCCAAAAGCCTGCATTTACAAGAGAAACCACAGCTTCATTTTAAGATATGGGTTTCTTTTGGCTGGCATATTCTAAAGACTGGATTGCAATCTTCCCTGTCCTGTTCTACTTACTTTGGGATAAGTATTTGCCTCCGGCAACCTCAGTGAGGATATCATTTCAGCAGCGACTTTCTTCCACTAACCCAGCAATGGTGGACCAGCGTTCTCCTTTGCTCCAAACTGAGTAAAACAACAAATGCAGACATTCTGAGATTCAATTTTGTCAGAAAGTTTTATGTGCTAGCATTTGCAAGCAGGCAATGTCTGGTGTTTTACCTTTAGATGGTGTCTGAATCCAAGGACCATTCATTATATTCAAAATGCTGCAAGCCTCGCTGTATTCCAGATTTGGTAGCAACTTTGGTGTAAGTAAGAAGCACCTGCGACAATATATAAACACAACCTCAGCTACTATATGCATTTTAGAAGCAATGTAGCTAGAAAACACACCTTGCTTCTAAGAAAGAAAGTTCATACATTTGGAATTAACACCACTAATAGATATCCCTTCAAACCCTTACATTTTATGATCTACTTAACCCAGAAAATGTTTACCACACTACCAAAACAAGAGTAGGCTAATCTGAATTTCACAGTAACAACTAAGCCTTGAACTCCTAGGAGTAAGAAGCTTGACGTTACAATCTTTTAACCAGATTCAACTCCATCCACTACATACATCCTTCACTTTTGAGCTCAGTCTAAGGTCAAGTTCCTGACAAATTTTTAAATAGGAGTACCAATTTCATACTTGCAATATAATCTGTTTTGAACCTCTTATTCCCAGCCTAATCTGTTTCTCTTCATTTTTTTTTACCTACATTAAATTAACCACTATGTCCAAACTCAGCACACATTGATGAGTACATTGATAACAACTACTCTTTGACAACTTGCATTGGTAATATAAGGGAAAAAAACACTTTCTGCTAATTGTAAAGATACAGTTCTTACTGCGGTGTGTTAGGTTGGCTGGCAGCTCTGACTAATTGCTGAAACATCTTTCTTTCATTTATGGGGTCCATTCCTGGGGAAGGGAAAGAATAAGAAAGATCGAGGAAAAATCAACCAAAATGATTTCATGCAGTAATATTCTTTGACAGACAGTTCATAAGTTGGTTGGGCTTGCCTTGGTTAATCTCATCAACAACCCTAAAGGGACAATTTGTAAGATCTTGAAGAGAAACAAGATAAAGAATAGTTGAGACTGAACGCTCCTACAAAAAGGAAAATTATAATGCATTTAGAAAATGCTTTTTTCATTGCATTCATGTATAAAAGAATTTAAATTTTAATACCCCTCCAGATTGATGGTGAGCACTGAGAACTTGAAGTTGACCTGCTTGCCTGATTGAACAAAAATCCAGAAAGAGCATTAACCGCAGTTTAACATAAACTACATTGCATATGTAAAGCAGAAAATTACAGGGCCTAGAAATCATCATATATACTATAAAAGATAGTGAATGGTACCATGGGCATATAACTTACACTGCACGTAGACCCAGGATTAAACAAAAAAATATTTCTCTCGCTATCATTTGTCAACTGACAAATTATTAGGAACACAGAAGTAGCAATATCAAAAGATTGGTGTTTGCCAAAGTTATTGAGCAATGCTGATGCAATTGTCATTCAAGTTTCATGTAATTCTAGTCCAACTGCACGAAAAGTGATCAAAAGTAGAGAATGGTGGAATCACAGTAGCAACAGACGAAATCCTTGTTAGAAAATACCTCTCACACCACACTGCACAATAGTCTTATTTATTCTATTGGCAAATTGAAACTTAGATCTGAAATAATCCAGTCAGCAGCATGTATATAACTTAAGAAAGCATCTCAGATTATTACCTATGGTGACCTTGATGAGAACTGTGTATTAATTAATGGATTCCCAGGCAGAAAAACGACAAGGTTTAACTTTAAAATTCTGAATCTTCAAGAGCATTAGAGCCTTAATGCTCAAAATAATAACTTGAAGATAATATATCATCAAGTTATTTTCAAAAGCAGACATCATAATGTTATAAGCACATGAACAGACAATTACAACATCAATAAATCTAATGTCATTTATCATATAGGTAATTAAAAAGTTCTGAGACCCACCTGAACTTGACTTTTATAAATATTCCAAACTGATCAAAATCGGCATCATGCTCATCTGTAAGAAAACATAAAATCAGGAAAGGCAGCCACAGCTCAGCATATGGTGAGCTATCTAAAAGGTAAAAGTATATGATACCCAATGAAACTTCTCCTGCAACTGCCATCTCTTTGAAGTTACGACTGAAAGTTTCATTTATCTGATTAACAAGATTTCTCAATGTCGGAAGCCAAGTTCCCTGCATGTAAGTGACAAGATCTATAAGATATAAAACAAATTTGAGGCCAATATCACCAACAAACAAAATTGCGGCATAACAACCAAAACGTTTTGGAATCAACAGAGGAAAAAAAAAAATCACCACGAAGCCTATCCCCACTAGGCAAGGTGCATAATAAGCGAAGGCTTGATAAGATGACTGACAACAGTCGATAATGGATTTATGAGAAACAATACTAATACGAGGTTTACTAGGATTTAAAAGAGAGAAACTCGAGAGAAACTTTAGAAGAATGGAAAAGAATAAGGCTCTTTCTGCAACTTGCTTTCACTATTTACTTTTGCTTCTTCAAGAGTTGCACAAACGCAGAACCATATCTGATTAAAGATGAGTGTATAATTTAAACGTAACATACATACATACCAAGACCATATTAAACAAGAAACATGCATTTTCATGGTTACAACAAAAATTTAGGCTATGTTTAGTAGGAGAAAACGTTCTGAAATCTTTCTCTAAAAATATCAAAGAAATCATGTAGTCAGACAACATGTGTCAATGAAATATATTTTTAGAAAATGAATGACAATGGAGTGATCTCAAACAAAAATAAATTGTTTTTAATTTTCACTAAATTGCCATTTTAATTTTCCAAAAGTATGCTCATTTTCATTGATTAGACATGTGTGGCTACTTAATTTCTTTGACAGTTTTAGAGAATGAAAACAGAAAATGTTTTCTCCTACCAAACATGGTCTAAGTCTCTTTTTTCTTTTTCCTATTTTTCTTTTTAATAAGAGATTACTTTAATCCAAAGAAGTAGGATAACCTGCTATAGAATAAGTCTATAATAGTGATTTTTCGTTTTTCGCTTTTTGTGCTAAAACACACCAGGGTGACAATTTTGACTGGATACAAACTAATATAAGATGAAAACCAAGTTCCTTTAATTGCAATGAAGAAAAAACAAAGAATCTCTTGAAGTATCTGGACCATCAAATCGGTCTGCCAACAGCTTAAAGTTCAGAAATCATTGGAGAACAATGAAATCTAAGAGAAAGTAGAAAAGGAACAAGAAAGGAGACACAGGAAAGAGGAGGTGAGAGAATAATAGAGAGCCAAGATCCAGGTCTCCTTAGACATACATACCAAATACATCATGTTTTAGCCCTTGCATGGTCACAGTCAATTATTAGCCCAAACTAGGAAGCAGTCATGCATGAACCATCATAATGCCTACTTACAACAAGAAGCAAGTGGACTTATCTCACCTTCAAGGCATCTATTTCTTCCAAGCACTTTTGTAGTTTGTTATTATCTGCTTCAAGTTTCTCTGAAAGGGTTTCTATCTGTAATGTAAGGCAAGTATGGGTGAGGCTGCAGTAACAATGATGAAAAAGAAACAAAGTAACAGAAAGATACCTGACGCCGACGATCTTCATATTCCAGCAGTATATTATTCCCATTCAGGCAAAAAATAGAATTGGCTTGAGAAATATTGTCTTGTATAGCAGCCTCCAATTCCTCAATTGTAGTTGGCATCTTCGGGAAACATGGAAGATTTAAATAAAAGAAAAGTGCCAACAAATTCAAGTTGAACTGATGATTCAAATTAGTGTTCCATAAGAGATTTTCCAAATCAAAATTACAATCAAAAGTCCTGACTCCTGACTTTTTTTTTTTTTGGATAAATACTCCTGACTATTTAAAATTCATATGTATGGAAAGAAAACAAACAAAGAGGAAGCCAAAAATTGTAAAATCCAAAATTAACAGAGGCATTAAAACTAATGACAACAAAAACAATTTTGTTGATTGCAGATTACAGCCCCATTCCTTGATCAATCATGCAAGATTCGTACACAAAGATTTTTCGAAGGACCATTTTAACATGCAAATATAATGCGTTTGTTAGCCATTATTCTCCAGGTCCAGGGATTGAGCCAAACTCGTTTCTTAAATTGTCCCGCAGAGTTGCTTCTATACAGATTCAGATAGTCAAATTTGTGAAGAATTTAACCCCGTAAATTGAGCGAAGTTTTAGTCATCCAAATTTGTAATCCAGGAAATAGTTACAGGAAGAAATACATCTTCTTTGTTTACTTCAAGTCAAAACAAAAACAGAAACAAACCTTACGAAACAGCTTTGCTAGTTCAGGAGTAATGATCGCAATTGATTCAGCATGCTTCTTGGCAGCTGATAGTTGTTGAAGATAATCCTCTACATCTTCTTTACCTTATTGAGAAGAAAATTGGACAACATCAGTATTTAAAAAACAATATTCTGTAAAAAAGAGCACTCTGGAGAGATTCTTGGACAGAAATCTCCAGTATATCCATGTATCATATTCAGTCAAAAAGAAGGCATTGCAGCCAAATTAAATGCACAATAGGACCATATAAACTAGAAAGCTCAGATATTTAAATATATGAACAAAAGTATTCCTTATACTGAGAAAAAGAAACAATATATACCGACTTATATGACAAGAAAAACAACAAACTAAGCCTTTTTTCCCACTAGATGGGGATACACTGAAATCCCATGGTGAAGAATTAAAATCCTCGACTCCCTTATATTGTTTAAACAATAGCATTAACCTTGCGTCGCGATGAAATGCATTAATGTAAAACATTTTCATATTGTTAAAGAAAACAATATTTACTCTACAAAGTAAGAAGCAAGGCAATTCCACCTATTAAATTCCTTCCAACAGAGAAGCGGGATGTATATTTAGAAAATTACAGACCTTGTAAAATAAGAATGTTCTGTATATAAAATGCTTATGGCACTTAAAACACAATCTACCTTTACAAATTCCTATCAAACGGGGAATCTGCAAATATGTTTAAAGATCTAGATTATTAAAGTAAATAAATAACTTACATTTCTGTAAGTCCAGTGATGCCTTCGAAGCAACCTTCTTATGTGCCGTGAGATTGACTTCCAACTCTCTAATCTATAACATTGCAAAGCCAACAAAAACCAACGACTGATGAATCAGACACCAATATCTTCAAAACGGTAACTTATGCATGCAGTCCTTGATCCTTTTACAGAGCTTCATCCCCAGATGACAAAGGACAAGGGAAAGTTTTGTCCATGAGAAAACTGCCTATATAAAACAGATGTTGGAGAAGAGTTGACAGATATTAAAAGATTAATAGCATGTGCGACGTGTCAAGAGTGGGATACGCAGAAACCTAGACTGCCTTCTATTGTCTCTAAAATGAAGAAAAAACTAGAAACACAGAGAAAGATAAATGAAGGGAGATAGAAGAAAGACAACGAAAAGTGGGGAAAAAATCTGAGGAAAAGGAATGGATATACTCATCTAGTGCCCATCTGAGCATTGAACAACTAAATCCAGCACTAGAGGAAAAAAGAGAATAAGAAACACACAATAAAAATGTGATTATGTGAAGAGAAAAAGAGAAGAAATAAACATTGGGGAAGGGAGACATGGAATCAAGCCATCTGATCCTGCTCTACTGTCAGCCAGCTAGATCGAGTACTGGATGCAGAGACAGATAAATTACAAAAGATAAACAATGGGAGCAAAACAAAAAGCGGAAGAGATAAACAAAGCATGTCAGGGAAGGAAAGAATGAGAAGGAACATAAGAAGACTGCTGTTGCCAGGCAACAGTTGTCAGTTGAGGGTGAGACTGGGAAATCAGGCAGAGAGGTATAAACTTTGGAAAAAGGGAAAAAAATGGAAAAAGAAAACAAAGAAATAAATATAACATGCTTATATATAACTCATACAAGAAAATATTTACATGAAAAATGGTTAAATGTTAAAAACAAGTTTAATGAAATGATAATCTTTAAATAAGATGGCTAAATGTTCAATTGTTAAAAGGAAAGAAATTTTATTTAGTGATTAAAATTTAAATCTAAGAGAAAATATATAAAATCTAGTATTTTTATAGGGAGGATCCAATTTATGAAATTTTAGGGGGGCTAAAATATAATTTTTACCAATAGTCATAATGAAAATTACAGTGTAAAATAATAATACTTGGTATCAATATGCTTATGTAACTCATACAAGAAAATATTTGCAAGAAAAATGGTTAAATGTTAAAAAATGTTTAATGAAATGATAATCTTTACATACGATAAGATGGCTCTATATTCAATTATAAAAAGGATTGATTAAATCTTAAAGAAAATATATAAAATCTTGTAATATTTTTATGGGAGATCCAATTTATGAAATTTAAGGGGGGCCAAAATATAATTTTACCAATTATCTTGCCCCCCTCCCTCCGCCCCTGATGGTGGATGTCATAATGTTTGTAATGACGACTATATGGGAGATGATTTCGCCACAATTAAAAAGGACACATGACAGCTGTCACAGATGAAAACAAACTTTGAAAAGAGTCATAGGACGCAACTGTGATATGTCACTGAAGAATACCTTTGCATCATTTTCGATAAAGGACATGTGTTTTTCAGCAAAACTCCATTTCCAGGCAACAGCTTCAACAAGTAGATCCTGTTAAACAAAAGAGAGAGAGAGAGAGAACTAAGAACAAAAAAACAAAGTAGCTCCACTAAATGCACATATATTACATTATAAAAAATGTCAATTTCTAACTTGCTTCTGGCACAATTTCCATATTTTTATCTGCAGAGCACAACAATGACATGGAAAGAGAAACAAAAGAAAATTGAGCTTGAAAAGCATCTCCACCTTAATTTTAATTGCATGATTGAACCGCTCAATATTAGATCTCTTAGCTCGGTCAATGAGTTTAGCCACAGCTGTTTCCAGGTCATCACTTTCCTCCAAGGATAATGTTGATTTCAATTGTGCTACAGTCACATTTATATGAACATTCATTGTAAAAAAATGACAATGAAAAAAGAAACTCTGGAAAACGATGAAACTACAGAACTTACCAACATAATTTTCCATGTTTTTCTGTTTTTGTATCATCCTTCTACTAGTAAGGACCATGTCCTCCTGCAGAAAGTATGAATGAGATGAATGTGGAAAAATGAGTTCCAAAAGAGAACCCTACTCTTGAGATTCTGTGTTATTCCAAGTTTTGCATGCAAAATCACAAGATAAAGCTACATCGAAAATACAATTACCCACATAGAATATTTGGTTAAGATTCAAAGAATAAATAAATAAAGACATGACAAGAAATTTCTTCTTTAAACATACACGCTGTTTTTCAATTTTCGCTGATTCATCTTCTAACTGCCTTTGCTCACTTTGCAGTAATTTTATGCCTCTCTCAGCATCAGCAACAGAGTTTTCAAGCTCAATCTTTCTGGACTTCAGTGTTTCAGTTTCCCCAAGATCCAAACCTTAAAATGAGAGAAATAAATTAAAAAGAATCAGCAGCTCAGAAATTTCCAATTTCATGGATTTAAGGTCAATGTTGAGATGAGTTAGTAAAAAAATACCAGAGAGTAGAAGACGTGAATCACCAACAGGTTCTACAGTTGCTGATATGGCATTATTATCATATCTAGAAACAGACCAGTGATAGTGGTTTTGTGGAGTCCAGAAATCAAATATTCCCAAATTTGCAATATAATCTGCATTCTGATCAGTATTGCCTGACCCAATATACTAATGAAAGCAAGAAAAGAGTATCAGATGCCAAATTCTAAATACTTGGACAATTACATAGTGAATGTTCAGTTTTAATATATATGTTGAACAAGGAACTTTAAGACATACTGAACGGTCCAGACTACACTGTGATGTCAAAACCTCCTTTACAGCAGTGGGAGCATCAAAAACTTGGTCAAGTCGGGAATAAATGCCAAGTTCACGCATCTGGTCAATTAACAAGAAGACACAAACATTAATTTGCTAAGATATCCTCAGATAAAATACTAAATTGCCCCATCAGTGATATATACCTGGTTAGAAATTTCAAAGGGTTCTTTCCGATCTGATTGGCCTCCAACATAATTTAAAATGGGAACATCAAACGACTCTAGGTTCTTTACAAGAAAATCCCTATCACGAGAATCTTGAGTAATGAAAGACTGCAAATCAAAGAAAACCAACATAATAAACAGAAGGTCATTGTTTCTTATAAAACAGTAAAAGTCAAATACCACATCACATGTTGAAAACTTTGTCCATATAAGTATTTCAGAACATTATTGAGAAACATAAAAACTAAATACAACTAAGGAAACCAGATAAAAGGTATCCTAGCTGCATAACCTGCAAAGAAAAGAAGCAAAGCAAGAGAGGAGAGAGAATTCTAAAATAAAAACTATGCAAATAATAGTAGTAGAATGTTTAAGTCTTCCAGAACCAAAGATCTTTGTTTTTTCTCTTTTGGTCGAGTAGCTCTAACTAATTTATAACAAATTCTGCATTATCCACGCCTTAAGAAGTTTAGAGTTAAATTAGGCTAGAGAAAATCATGCAAGTTAAAAATGCAACTAAATGATGCAACCAAAATATCCGATCCTAAAAAGTTCCTTTAAACATTTATCAAACTATATATTGTAAGCACTATGTGAATGAAACTGCTCCTAATCTTCAATCACAGCATATGATGCATAGACTAACATGTCAACTGACAATAGATATGAGAATGTGTACAAAAATTGTGATAGTTGCAAGGCTTGCATTAGGTGTAGTTTACCAGACTTTGCATCAGAATGCACTCATGAAACCTCTATCAACCCAGAAGTCTTATAAATACATTAAATTTAGTTCTAGGCTTCTAGCAAAGAACTTAGCAGTTATACCATAAGTCTGCTCGAATAGTCCAAATGATGGAAGTAACTTTTAATGACTATGCTATTTTTATATTGCTAGTTGCTAGATCATAAAACAAACAGCTCCACTCATTGGACATTTCCTAAACAAGACATTAAAATTAGTTCTAGGCTTCTAGCAAAGAACTTAGCAGTTAATCTTTACTATAAGTCATGAAGTAACTTTAAATAACTCTATGCTCTTATCATATTGCTAGTTGCCAGACCAAAAAAGCAAACAGCTCCACTCATTGAACATTTCCTAAACAAGCTGTTTAGAGCTCATTCATATTCATCTAAGAATATTAACAAATGAGTGTGAACAGTACCTCAAGCTTGATTAGTGAATGAACAGAGCTTGAACATCGATACTCAGCTCATATACGTCCATGAACAAGCTCAATACACCATTTGGGAACAAACATGATGGAAAACTCTAATAATTTGTTTTATTCTTATCATGTTGTAAAGAAAACTCATTAATAACTTGAACATATTCAAATAATCCTGATATTTATAATATTGAGAAAAAGAATGGGGGAATCATCGTTAGGTGTAATAGTAAGTTAAAATTACCCCTAAGGTGTAATGAGCCATCCTTTGTCTATCTTTAGTGTAAGGGTGAACATATTTCCCCCTAAGTGTAATGAGTTCTATGTGTTTTATCTATTTTACCCTTCTTAAAATTTTAGAAAAATCGAGGAAAATCAATAATTTTAACCGAAAGAAAAAAAAAATCCCCTCATCTTCGCTCACATCTTCCCACCAATAATGCCAATCCGATTCCAGTTATGAACAAAAAAAAAATTATATATAAAAAAAATGACTCTTTCACCCAACTTTGCTTTAGTTAAGTTCTCATTTTGAGCTTTAGTTGGTGCGCCATAGATATTCTATTTCTAGGTAGGAATAATTGCAATAATAATTGCAACTGTAGAAGGTTACACGTAGTAGTGTCAACAATACTAGTGTTAGATGCTCCTGGATTAGTGTTAGAAGGCTAAATTATTTGACATAAATTTAGTTGCCTTTCTTTCCAAAAGGTGCCACACATTTTCTTACAAAAAAACCCAGTACGAAAATGGGAGCAATAATAGTCAAGCATTTTTCATTATGTTTCTCTCAAAAAAATAATAAAAGAAAATGCTAAGCGTTTTTCATTAGGTTTCTCTTAAAAAATAATGAAATAAAATGTAAAGTTACTAGAAGGGTAAAATAGGTAAAACACATAAAACTCATTACACTTAGGGGGAAATATGTTCACCCTTACACTAAAGATAGACAAATGATGGCTCATTACACCTTATGGGTAATTTTAACTTACCATTACACTCAATGATGATTCCCCCATTATTTAACATGAATTAGATTTCATTGTTTATTTTTAAAATTATATATTATCGCGGAATAAATTTGATATGTTCTTCAAAAGAAAAAATGGTATGTTCTCAAAAATGGAGACATTTTAAGTTTCGAGAATCAGAGAAGGGAAGAGAGCATCTCTCCCCTGTCAATGCCAAACCCCAATTCAAAAAGTCAAAGGAGGAGGCTGCATCTATAATCGAACCCCTCCCGGCAAATTATTTCAACCATATTTAAAAGGCCTCATGCATGGTAGGACCACATACTTAATTTCAGGGGACATTTTGGCACATGATGTCTGGCTTACCACTGGTAAGCTCCAGTCAGATTTTAATCATTTATACTTTTGAGTGGTTTGAGTTGTAAAACTTTAAGTCCTATGAGGTTTCAAGCTGCTGCTTTGGTTTAAGCCAAGAGCTTGCTGTGGGCTCATGTCAGCTTCATACACAGTTAATAAGCCAAATTAAGTTCAAAAAAGAATATATACTTGCTTAAGCTCAGTTAGCTCACTTAAATTTAATTGACAACAGGGCAAAACATTACTTGGCTTAGTTCATTTACTGACCTAAATACTACATCTTCGCCATCATGGAAATCTTTAGAAGAAAACATCTATATGCAACACCCTGCCAAGTTCAAAATACTTTCTTAAGCTCAGCTTGAGCTTGATTCAAGTTCACTTAAATTTAATCAACAACAAGGCAAAACATTACTTGGCTTAGTTCATTTACTGCCCTAAATACCGCATCTTAACCAACAGGGAAAGCTTTAAAAGCAAGCATCAATATGCAACCCCTCACCAATTTCGAACTACTTTCTTAAGCTCAGCTTGAGCTTGATTCAAGCTCACTTAAGTTTAAACCACCGAGCTTAACAAGGCAAAACAGGACTTGGCCAGTTCATTTATTGCATTAAGAAACTGCACTTTGGCCATTAGGAAAGGCTTTAAAGCAAGCATCACTCTAGTACCCCTGCATTCATGCCAACATGGTATTGTTTTGTCGCATGATAGCATTATTGCAAACTTGTTAAGCTAGTATTTAAAATTGATAAAAATTTTCATGCAGAATAGAACAATGCATAATTAACTATCAAGTTCTTTTTTCCCATCATTTTCTAGCCAACTTATTTGCATACAACAAAGACTGGGGGTTGGGTGTGTGTATATATTGCAACAGGCATAAAAATCATACAGAACAAGGTAAATATATTTTTAATGCATACTACAAGGACTGGGTGGGTGGGTGTGTGTATAAATTGCAACAGGCATAAAAATCATACAGAACAAGGTAAAAATATGTTTAATGCAAAGAAGCAATGGAGTCTCTACCCTCTTCTTGGTCAAAAGTAAACTCACAATGAAAAAGAGTGAGAGCGAGAGAGAGAGAGGAGGGGGGAGGGGGGGGGGGGGGGCCAATGTGACTTTGTAACCTCTACTTGGCATTGGTAAATATGAGAAATCTGCAAAAGGGGGGAAAAGGAATAAAGAAACAACGTTAGAGCATACCTTCCATATGTAATGAGCAACATGACCTTCCAAGAAGTTAGCATGAAGCTTATCCGAGACATTCACCTAAGTTCACATTTACACAGTAAGCAAAAACAGCTATATCACTAGTAATAAACAAAATTACCTGCATTACAAAACATTTACCTCAAGCAATACAGGACCAAAAACCTCCTTGTTCAATTCATGGCGATGCTGTTGCAACCATTGATAAGCGTCAAATATCCTTTCTGCACCAGTGTTCTTTAAAGCATGCAGAAGCTTGGTGTTTTTATTCTCCAGATCTGTCAAACTACAAAAGCAGACAATGTCAAGGAAACAAACAAACAAAAAAAACCAAAATAACAAATGAAAAGAATTTAGATCATTTAAAAAAAACCTGTTCACACAGTTCCTCAAGGCTGATTTGAGTTGGCCTAGATGCTTTTCTTTCATCTCCTTCTGTCGCTTCTTTTCACGAGCAGAAGAAGTTTTCTCCGCAATTTGACTTATTAAACTTTCCTGGTGAAAAAAACTTTGCTCAACATCAAAAGAAAGATTTAAAAAAAAAATGCCAAACATACAAAGTACAAAACATCAGTAAAATATTTTAACAAAAGCAAAACATCATGTGAAATTATCCTACTTAAGCAACCAGATCATGTCTTATAATAATCATCTTGGCTCAAGAAAGAGTAAATTGATAATCCGTATGTCCCAGAAAAAAAACAAAACAAAAAAAAAACAAAAAAACAAAACAAAACAAAACAAAACAGTTCATCTTTCCATTTGGTTGAAATATTTCCCTACTTATACCAAAAGGAGATAATCATTTATTCTTTATTTCACTCTTACACCCATTCACTCTTTCATCAGCATAAAGACATAAATATAACGAAATGTTCAGGGAAGAAGGCAATCACCCAAAAACCAACTATAGCTGAACTTTGTGCATCATAGAAAGAGATTAATATATTGAGATAGAGGTCATTATATTTATCATAATTCTAAAAGCTGCTATGCATGATCATGGTTTAGAGCTACCTTCTGCAACACCTAGCTGTATCAGGGATTGCAAAGAAACAATTACAATAAGTCATCGAAAAAAGAAAAAGATAATCAAATGTTCAGGGAAAAAGGCTATATCACGCATAAACCCACTACGCTTGAACTTTGTGCATCACACAAGGAGATTAATATTTTGGATCAGAAGACGTTAAATTTATAATAATTCTATAATCAAGGTTTATAACAAGTTTATGCAATAACAATCTATATCAGTGACTTACAATTTCCTCCTTAGGAGGCTTATATGAACGCAGGCACTGAAGCTCCGTTTCAGCATCATCAAGTTTCTTTTTATCTGCCAATATCTTTTCTTTGCGAGAGTCTTCTTTTTTCCTCATTTCCTCCACATCCTTGTATTTACTTCGCACTTGGACTGCCTAAAAGTGTGCAATTGACTCATTTCATCAATAGAAATGATTCTAATTTCATGCAACTACATACAGAAAAAACTTACGGCACAAAAGACATAAAAAGTTTAGCATACCGCCGCATTTTCTTTGTTAAGAATATCAGCACGCTTCCTAATGTTTTCATTCATGAGGTTGCTAAGATGTTTACATTTATCTTCCAACTTCTCCTTCTCATTCTTTTGTTTTCTGCAAACAACAACTTTCCGATTAATATTTCCATCATAATTAGGAAAAGATGGCAATAACAAATGCTCAGAAAGGAGAAAAAAGAAATTCAAAATAGGCAGTTAGGGGCATGCGAGTAGACAATTGAAAAACTTCAGGATCAACATTCAGAGTACTTGGCTATGAATTTTCACAATGAGCGTTTAATTACAAAATAAGACCATGGTCATTTTGTTAGTTTGGTGCTATGAATTCACAAAGATACATGGTAATTTTGGGCAAAAAACGATTTTTAACTCTTCTACAAAATTCAATTTTTTCTTTATTAAAAGAATTAAAATTAAAAATAATTATATATTTACAAAAACCTCAATCCTCTAAACCACCCACTCCCAATTAAAAGAAAACTACCTTTATTTTCCCTTTTTTTTTTACTCAAAGATACTACCATAAACATTGTAGGTATTGCTTATCAAGAAATGTCTTTTGCATAGGAGGATAAATTACTATTTAACTTATTACTCCCTCCGTTCCTTTTTAATTGTCCCAACCCCTTGTTCCTTTTTAATTGTCCCTCTCTAGTAAAATGACATATTTGTCCTGCTTTGAAACCACAAAACTCATTAAATATGATAATTGGCAAAACTAAACTATACCAATTAAATGTAGGACAATTTGGTAAAGTAATGTAAATTTTGTATAAAATTTAACAAAATAACTACTTTTCTTAAACAAATAAAGTAGTTAAAATGGACAATTAAATATGAACGGAGGGAATATCAATTAAAAATCAGAATAACCAGGTCATAATACTTAATGGGTGCCTCGAGATCATTCAGTGTCTTTGCAGCTTCAGCCAACTTCTCCTCTGCATCTTTTTCCATCTTCTGAGCTTTGAAGTATTCTGCTTTCTTCATATCATACTTCAGCCAGGGCAATTTCTTTTTCATGTAATCAACCTAAAAAATTTACCACAACAAAGCATCAATTTGATATGGAGCACTCAAAGTAAAGTATAATAAAAAATGAAAACAAGCAAACCTTTTCCAGAAGTTCGTTCCTTTGGCGCACTCGCTCAACATCTTTTTCTAGTTCAGCATTAAGGGCGACCAGCTGTTTCAAACTTTCTTGCATTGTTTCTACAGCCTACAATAAGTTTAGTGAAGTTCAAGCACGTTGCTTTGCAAAATCAATAACACAGAAAATGACAGTTTGAACTCACTTTTTGATATTTTTTCAGTTCACGGCTTTTTTCTATGAGAGTAGAATGTTGCACAGGAAGTTGAGGATCACCAACTGCTTTTTCAGTCTCTTCAAGAAGCTGAATGGGAGTTAATTTGGCAAACTCACAGACCCTGTCTTGTGGTAAGAACTATGCCAGAACACAAACACTAATTACAAAAATATGAAAATCTAATAAACAGTAATTAAGGAATATAAAATTGTATCGAACTGCAGTGCTATCTCAAATTAATTCGAAGTACCTATAATAATGCTCCTCTATTGCTAAAATTGATAAGAGAAAAAGAAAATTGCTTTGCATCCATAATTATCTATCACCCTCTACATGTATGATATGGTAGGATGAAACAGGGGAGGGGATAAAAAGAGAGGGAGATGGAGGCAGTGAGAGATAGAACCAGCATGATATGATAACACATTCAGTTAAGAAGGCTGAAAGTTAGGACCATATTAGGAGACTGTTTTGAAGACTCTACACAGGTAGAACCAGAATGATATCATAAGTTGATAACATATTCAGTTAAAAGGATGGAAACAATACTGAGATATCCATAATATCATAGTCTCCTCCTATATGGATATCAAAACCTTAAGCTTCAATGACAAATTTCGCAAATTCCTCAATAGTCCCTTTTCCCCTGAATTCTTTTTCACTGTTCCATTAAAAGACACTCTGTAAAGCTTTATAGTAAGTAAAGCGAAGCACATAATAACTTCTATGATATTTTAAGATAGCATCTTAAAGAATGAACATGGTTAAGTCTTTATAGTTGGAGGAAAAAAAAAAAACTATCAACGGTTGGTTTCCAAATGTTTCTCTTCCAATAACCACAAAGTATCACTGTAGTATCTTGCCAATATTGATATGGCCAAAAGAATCAACTTAGCACCTAGGCACCTTGAAAACACTGAAATGGAGCATCCACATGTGTTATAGTGGACATCTAAATAAAAGCATCCAATTATATGTAAGTTGCTCTTCCCATATGAAAATTACGCAGCAGGAAAAGTTGATACAAAACTATTAGAATCAAATAAAACAAGCACTGTAGGCAAAAGCTCAAAACTCACTTGTGTCAAATTGTTGACTTGGATGTTGAATTTTCGAATTACTTCCAATATCTCTCTTTTGGGCACAGATTTGCCTGAAATCACCAATCACCAATCCATAGATAAGTTAAAAAAAAAAAAAAAAAAAAAAAAAAATTAAACCTATAAGATCAATAGGTAACTGCTCCCATAACTAGAGGGAAACTAATCTATAAGAAACAAGGATCATATATGAAAATGCAAAATACTTGAAATCAACTATGTACTCCAAATTACGTGGAACCCTTGAGAAAGACATCCTGAATTTCAGGCAATGAGTAAAACTAGATCATTCATGCCAGTTGGCTAGCAACTGAAATAGTGGATAGAACACTTTGAACTATGCAAGATCCATAAGACAGAAGGTATAATCACAGATATGCTGGAAGCTAACTACTTTAGTCACACTTGCTGAAGTTGACTTACAGCCAAATGACTCCTATACTCAGCTTTTTTTTTTTTTTTGAAGAATAGAACGTAAACACTACTTATAAATAAGACATTGCATGATTCAGATTGACCAAAAGTATTCTAATGGAGAACAGTTCCAATGTCAATAATTGGAAATCTAACCATTGTACGACCAGTCCGACTTGTTCTCCGTATCAATTTTACGGGCAATGGTGATCCGCTCCTCCTTAGTGTACCCTCTCAAGGAAATTTTGATGTAGCCAGCCGTTTCCCCACGCTTCACAAACGCCCCAATATGTTTGGCCCTTCCAAGCAGCTGCACAAATCAAATACCTGCAGTCTTAGACAGTTGACAAGATATGAGCAGTAACAATCAGTCAGACAAATACTAACCTGAGGCTCACCGCCGAGACAAAGTGCGATAGCACATACAAGAGAGCTCTTTCCAGAACCATTTGGCCCTATAACAAGATTTAATCGTGATCCCGGTTTGCATACCAAGTGATTAAATGTCATAAAATTATGGAGCTCTATCTCAGTGATATTTCCAGGCAGATAGTCATCTTCACCCCTAAAAGAAAAGATTAAAAAAAAATATTCAGCCTGCTAAACGATTGATACAAATATGATAATGAGAAACATAATAATGAACCAAAAAGAAAAAAATAATAAAACATATTACATTGGTTTTTCTTTTTACAAAGTCCCTTTTTTTTCTTGCAATTCCCTTTCTTATCCAACCCACATTTTCCCAGGACATAGAAAGAGCAACAATAGAAAGTGAAAAATAAAAAAACGTACGGTAGTATCTCCTTCTAAAACCAACAAAAAAAAATCAAAATCAAATTTCAAGTCTTAACTTTTTTTTCTTTAGTCCCATCCTTATTTTCCCAAATTTCCCGCGCTTCTTCACCAGATAATCGCGACAGTGAAAATCATCCAAAGAAATGATAAAGCAAAAACTTTGAAGCAAAAAATAAAAATAAAAATTTTGGAGCCGCCGTTAAGAAAATGGAAAATCTAAACCAAGTAAAAGCATAATTTTCTTGTAAGAGGGAAAAAAAGGAGAAGAAGAAGAATGAGAGCAGAAGCACCTTGAAATTTTGGGGCGTTTGACGCGAGGTTCCTCCATCGGAAGAGCAAGAAATAAGAAATTATTGAGTCAATTTAAAAAATTGGCGTTTACGGGGTGCAGAATTTGGGAGAAACTGAAATCAATCAGGGACCCTAGCGGATCATAATTTTGGAACTAAATAAATAAATAAACCCTAGTTTCGGGGAGAGTGAGGGAGAAGCTTATTATAAGAGTTAAGACTAAAAGTGGCGGGAAACTAATGAGTCGGAGCCTAAGGTAGTTCTTTCATGGGCCACTATATTGAAACAAAGATCTTTTTAGCCCATGGATTGAAAGCCCAAAATTTTTTCTAATAAAGTCATGCAAAGTATATACTCCAACTGCCAAAAATTGGCTAAATGCTCAATTTGGGGCCAAACGTTTGCCGTGATGCTCGATTTGGGGCCAAACGTTTTCGGGGCTGCTCAATTCGGGACTTTTTCTGATGGAAATTGTGAGGTGTAATTCACGCGCTGTTTTCTCCGTTAAGAGGTAATTTTCTATGCCACGTGTAATTTTATGATGCCACCTGGACTTTCTAAAATAAAATTAAAAAATTAAAACAAATTTATTTTGTTTTCTGTTGATTTTTCCTATCCTTTTTCTTTTCTCTTCCTTATCCTTCTTGCCCTAATCGGTTAACCTCCTTCACTGCATCGCCGCCAATTCTCTGCTCTTCGTTCTTTTTATCTTTCTTTTCTTTTTCTTCTTTCCTTTTCCTCCTCTTCTTCTCGGTGTCTCCTTTTTACGATTTTTTTCCTTTTTCTTCTTATTTGCTGCTAATTTCACTTTCAAAGGTTCTGCGACTTCTATTCGAGAAAAATGAGCCAAAAAATTGAGAGGCCATTTTAGGGTTTACTTTGATTTTGGGTTTTGATTTGAGAGGATTTAGTTTAGGTTGAAATTAATAATGGGTATGATTTCATTCTGATTTAGGGTTCATAGTCAAATTAGGGTCTTGATTTGATTTGGGGCTTTGATTCAAGGCTTTGTCGCTTTGATTTGATTGTGGATTTAAGGGCTTTGGTTCGATTAGAAGCTTTCAATTTAAAAAGTGAATTTCGTGTTTCCTCCATAATTCTTTGTTAGACTGTTGTCGGCTATAATTCTTGCTAGGGAAAGTGAAAAATAGAGAAGTCTCTTGGCGCCGTCACCATGGGTCGTCTGCACAATCGTCTGCCTCTACTCTTCCTTATAAGAGAACTCCACCAAGCTGGCTCAAGATCTCTTCTCAAGATGTTGAGGAGAACATTTGCAAGTTCGCAAAGAAGGGCTTGAAACATCTCAGATTGGTGTCATTCTTCATGATTCTCATGGTATTGCTTAGGTTAAGAGCGTTACTGGAAGCAAGATCTTGCGTATCCTTAAGGCTCATGGCCTTGCTCTTGAAATTCCTGAGGATTTGTACCATTTTATCAAGAAGGTTGTTGCCATCCGCAAGCATCTGGAGAGAAACAGGAAGGACAAGGATTCTAAGTTCAGGTTGATCCTTGTTGAGAGTAGGATTCACAGGCTTGCTCACTACTACAAGAAAACCAAGAAGTTTCCTCCGACCTGGAAACCAAGAAGCTTAAATTCTTGGAATGTTTAATGGTTGATCGCTTTTGTACATTTGTTTTTTTTTCTTTTAATAACTATGCTAATGATTGTGCTTTTACAAGCTTTCATTTTCTGCACCAGTTTTTGATTCATCAATTCCTTATTTTTTTTTGGGGCACCAATTCATCAATTCCTTGTTATGTAGTACTTATGTGCTCACATCTTGTCTGTTCTATGTTCTATATATTGGGTTTCTATGTATTGGGTTCTATATATTGGGTTCTATATATTGAGTTTCAGTGATGAAAGTTGAAGAAGGAAATGGCAGGCGGCTTCCAAGAAGAAGTCCATAAAAGAAGACAACAAAGGAATTTTTTTTTCTATTATCCAAAAAAAATGGTAAAATTTATTTGAAATAAATTCATTTTATTTTAAAAATACTAAAATATGGAAAATTCCATATAATATTCATGGTAAATGGCACCTATAATTCTCACTTGCTTTTAACAGTGCGTGATTGCCACTGCCCTAACACTGTTAGAAAAAGCCCCGAATTGAGCAGTCTCGAAAACGTTTGGCCCCATTTTGTTTCAATTGAAACGTTTGCCCCCAAATTGAGCATTTAGCCCAAAAATTGATAATGGAGTCCCCAATTAGCGAATAAAAATTCTCAAAATTACTATATAGTAAAATTTAATGCCAATTAGCAAAAATGAGGATTGTTATAGAAGATGATCCTGGCTAAAATATCCAATCGCGAGTTTCGGCAACCAAACCCAGCTCAGCTGAATGGAGTTGAATTAAAAGAAGCATTAGATTAGAAGGCTTAAAATTCGGCTTCCACTCCTGGATTCCACAACAACTTCTTCACCCGAGTCCATGATCTTCTGTCCTTCTCTTTGTCAGAAACACAGCAAGGAACCTCTTCCAAGTTCCAAGGCAACACCATGTCCTCCATAACACTTTTTTGGTACTACATGATCATAAGCCTGATCTTCAATTGAAACATATACTCACAATGACTAAACATAGAAGAAAAGCATGCCCAATGAGAGAGAAAAGTGTTGAGACACAACAGCATTTCCACAAAGTTATGACAAAATCAATGGTGGACACTGGATTCCTCATGGTATGTCAAGTTGAATTAATATATGTACGTTTAATTCATTAACATGTTCCAACTTCTAATCTTTTTTTTTTTTTTTTTTTTTCATCCTAGTGAGTTTTTGAGAAGAAACTCAATCAAGAAGAAGTGCAGGATGAAATTCATCTTTCAATCTGCCACTGAGGAATCTGCCAATGAGGAATGGCCAGTGGAGATGATAAACACAAAGTTCTCCAAGGGATGGAGGAAGTTCGTAATGGACAATGGTTTGAAGATGAGTCAAACTTGTCAATTCCAACTTGTAGCTCCCAGAAGGTTAATGGTTCATATGAGCAATCCAAATTCCAAGGTAACGTTTTTTGTCTTGTATAAAAGACATAGATTATATGTATACAAATTAAAATTAATGAATTCCATCATTTTTCAGTTTGGCCTTAAAGAAATTCTAGCTCCAATGTTCCATTCATGAAGAAAATTAATACTCTAATTGGTACTAAGTTTTTTCTCATATTGATTGGATTGTAGTTATGTTCAATGGCTGATAATTAGCATAAATGTTTTAGTATAAACTTATAGCATCCTCTCCTTTTGTGGACTTTGTGTCTGCTGATTCTAAATGGGTGCTTTTTTTTTTTTTTGCTTTAAATTTTAATTTGATAAATCTTAACTTGATTGGTGTCTGGTGAATTTAAGGTTGGTAACTCCAATGATCTTCATCAGCTTGGTGAGTCTGAAGCACTTCTGGTCTCAGAGTCCATTGGAAACATAAGTTACAAGGAAGAAAAAGTTAATTTAACAAGCAATGAAATTGATATCAAGGAGGAAAAAGGAGTTTATGTTGGCGTTGAAGAGGACATTAATACTCAAATGGAGATTGAAGATAATGGTTTGGGAAATATTTGGCAGGAGATGTCAATGGCATTAGAGGTTTCCAAGGTAATTTAAACTCTACCCACGAAGAGTAATTACTGCATATTATTGAAAATGAATCTATCAAGCCTTTTTCTTCTCTGTTTTGAGTTCATAATTATGCTTAAATGTCTGAATTCTAGAGCCCATCCGGTTGGGAAAGTCAAGCATTATGTTCTGAATAATTTTGTTACTTTGGTGTAAAATATGTCCTCAATGGTCTTGTGTTTAAACTATTTTAGGTCACAATTTTTTTTTTTTGAAAATATTTAGGTCACAATTTTTGGATATGCTACATTCTTTAATTCTGATCTTCATTGAGAATTAAAAGTACTTGTTTGACATACTGGATTTAGTTAGGATGTTACTATTACTTAAAAAACTGCAACCAATTAATTATCTCTTTCACTTAGCATGTATATCAAATTTTCATTATGAGTTATGATTCTTTTGGTAGAATACAAGTGAGGATCCTTCAGAATTGAGTAAACGCATGTCAGAAGATGAAAACGTCTGCAATCATTCTTTTGTCTTGAGGGATGATCTTGGTGAGGTCTGTCGTGTTTGTGGGGTTATTGGTAGAGGAATCGAGAATATAATTGAAATCCAGTTTAGCAAGGTAAGTAAATCTTCTGATTAGTCATCTTAAGTAATGAAAGACTCTAATTTATGTGATGTTACATAAAAGTTCTGCTTATATATTCAGGTTTGGTTAAATCCAATTAGTAGGCCCTTATCAGCTCATTCCCTCATTCCCTGCCTAAATGTTTATTGTCTGCTTATTTCTTTTGTTAACCCAGGTCAAAAAGAATAATGCACATTTAGAGTCACGGAATGGCAAAGTTGGATATTCAACTGAAATTGTCGGAGCAGTAAAGTTTTCTGAAGATCCTCATGAGTTAATTGTAACTAATGACATAGTTGCTCACCCAAGGCATATGAAGAAAATGAAACCTCATCAAATAGAGGGCTTCAATTTTCTGGTGAGCAATTTGGTGACAGATAACCCTGGGGGTTGTATCTTGGCACATGCACCCGGATCTGGAAAAACATTTATGATAATTAGCTTCATACAGAGTTTCCTAGCCAAATATCCGCAGGCAAAACCGCTTGTTGTGCTTCCAAAAGGCATATTGCCTACATGGAAAAGGGAGTTTGAAACATGGCAAGTTGAAGACATTCCCATGCTCAATTTTTACTCTGTGAAAGCGGATAATCGATTTCAACAACTGGATGTATTAAATCAGTGGGTTCAGAGCAAAAGTATTCTTTTTCTTGGATACAAGCAGTTCTCAAGCATAGTTTGTGATGGTGGAACCAGCCAGACTTCTACTGCTTGCCGAGAGATCCTGCTTAAAGCGCCTTCAATATTAGTAATTCTGGATGAAGGGCACACACCAAGAAATGAGAACACTGATGTATTACAATCCCTTGTGAAAGTGCAAACTGCTCGAAAAGTTGTACTTTCTGGAACCCTCTACCAGAATCATGTCAAAGAGGTATTTAACATATTGAACCTCATACGACCAAAGTTTCTTAGGTTAAATACTTCCAGATTGGTGATGCAGCGGATAATGAGCAAGGCAGGGAAGAAGTTGTTCAACAAAGCTGGAGCCGAAACAGCCTTTTATGATTTGGTGGAGCGCACACTGCAGAAGGATGGGAATTTTGAGAGGAAAATCTCAGTCATTGATGATTTGCATGAGATGACTAGCAAAGTCCTTCATTACTACAAAGGGGATTTTCTAGATGAACTTCCTGGACTAGTTGATTTCACTGTGGTACTCAATCTTAGTCCCAAACAGAGAAATGAAGTTGAGAAGTTAAAACAGTTTCAAAGGAAGTTCAAGATTTCATCTGCTGGTAGTGCTGTTTATCTGCATCCAGAACTCAATTCTTTCTTTGAGAATTCTGATTCTGTCATAACAGATCATCATGTGATGGATAACATGTTAGACAAAGTAGACCTCAAGGAGGGAGCCAAAGCAACATTTTTCCTTAATATGTTGAATTTGTGTGAAGCAGCTGGTGAGAAGCTCCTTGTTTTTAGTCAGTATCTCATACCATTGAGATTTCTAGAGAGATTGTGTGTGAAACTGAAGGGCTGGCATCCAGGGAATCAGATTTTTTCAATCATTGGTGAAGCAAGTGCTGATCATCGCGAGCAGTCTATGGAACGATTCAATAACTCTCCTGATGCAAAAGTTTTCTTGGGATCTATTAAGGCTTGTGGAGAGGGAATTTCTTTGGTAGGGGCATCGCGAATCATAATGTTGGATGTTCATCTCAATCCATCAGTGACCCGCCAAGCAATAGGCCGTGCATTTCGCCCTGGCCAAAAGAAGAAAGTGTATGTTTATAGATTGGTTGCTGGTGATTCTCCTGAAGAGGAGGATCACATTACTTGTCTCAATAAGGAATTAATTGCAAAGATGTGGTTCGAGTGGAGCAAGTATTGTAGTAACCGAGGTTTTGATATTGAGCCTGTTAATTTAAATGAGAGCAATGATGTATTCCTGGAAAGTCACTTGTTAACAAAAGACATCAGGGCTCTCTACAAAAGGTTAGACTCTTTTATCAATATGATCATTTTCATTTAATTTCTTCTGGTTCTTGCATTCTAACTCGTATTCTCCTTATATTTCAGGTAAGATGCTGAGATTTTGAGACTTAAACAGGGCTGAACAGATATGATACAAGAAAATGGAGTTGTTTAGAATAAACTAAGAAATATAATAATCTTAAAACTGATTCTGCAGGGAGTTTAACTGCATTTCTTCTCGCTTTATCTAAAGAATCATCCATACATGTCTCTTTCCAAGTTTCCATCAGTAATTTTCACCCAATACATGCTATATATTTATATTTAACTAAATTCTGATCAAAGTAGGTCTATCATATCACATGTCAGTTTCACTCAGAATCATCATTACATTGTTATAAATGTTTAAAAGAGAGAGAGAGAGAGAGAGAAGTGAAGGAAACAATTGTCAAATATGGACAAGTGCAATGAGAAGAAAAGCAAATACAACAGCTGATTAGGTCTTCTTCTTCATCAAAGTATCAAGTTTATTATACTTCTGCAAGTCAAGTGCAATGTAGTGTGGTTTTGAAGGTATGGTCTTGTTTCTCATTTCCCCTATAAGGATTTGTTGGATGGATTGTGAAATTGTATTATTTTAAGTAGCTATTAACTTGGTGTGTTTAGGCTGTTTGTTGTGTTCTTAGGACACCTATTGCAAGTATCGATACCTTGACAGTGAAACTGGCTGATCCGAATGCATCAAAAGGTGCAGTGGGGTTTGGAATGCTTAAATGGTAAATCACCTATTTGATAATCTGCTAAATTTCTCATCTAACTTCAAATATGGGAAAGATTAAGAAGGTTTTTCCATCTATGTTAAATCTATTCAATTTGCTGCAAACTGAGAATACATATGCATCAAGTGTTTGCATTGGAATGCAACCAATTTATTGTGTGTTACATGCACCTCTGCTTATATAAGTTTAGTTATACTTACTGATGCTGCCACAAGAGCAAAATAGATATTGGAAGTTGGACTTTTCTTGAAAAGGTTTGAAAATGTAGTGGCTCTTTGTATGAAAATATGTTATTTTTGGAACAGGCCAATATTAATGGCTCCAAAATTTGGCCTAGATATTGATGGTTCTGGCTCAAACTTGTATATGTGCATTGGTATTATATATGTCAGTCTGCAAATATGCCTGCCGAATTCCTGCATTTTTACAAATGCTTTAGCAAGCAGAGGCCTAAAATCCCAATTGTTTTAGCAGTGATTATAGAGAATTAAGTGGTAGATATGGTAAACAAATCACCAGATTCTTCTTTTATTCCTTGTGGAAGAAGTCTTTCACATGGTACTTCAATTTTTTTTTCTCAGCTCTTGGGAAGTGTGCTGCAAGATTTGTTTTAGTAGCATAGCTGTTACTATATTGGCTTTTATAGTTTTCATCGCTTTTAATTATTAACACCTAATAATGGTATAGTTCAGTTTGGGTGTTACTTGACAATACTTGAACAATTTCCACTAATAAAGCTATAAGTAGACAAAGTGGTGTAGAGTTAAAAGAATGGGAGCTGCCAAAGAGACAAGGGAGGAGGAATGATGTAATTCAAATGAAAGAAATTCAAATTGGGTACTCTTGTATTCCTTAATTTCTTTTCCTTGATTTCTTCTTCTTCTTTTTCGTTCTTTCCTTCTGAAAAATTAATGGATTAGGCTCCAATTAGATATTTAAATGTGCGAAAGTGATAAAGAACATTTTTTGCTAATTTATTTAAGAATTAAATTAATTAATAATTTATAGATAGATCTAATAAAAAAATAAAAGAACAAGAAGAATTTGGTTGAGATATGGGCCTCTTCAATATGGACTGACTACTAGTTAAGCTAGCCCTAGATAAGGGATCAGGGTCTCTCTCTCTCTCTTTAAGTCGTATTAGGCCTTAGGGTCTTTTTCCAGCAATAATTACTTTTAAACCTTTTTTTTTTTAAAGAACATGATTATTATTTCATCCAAATTGTCCCACTTGACATTATACAAAGTTTAGTTAGGAATTTTATTTGAAATTGACAGGGTAAATCTTGAAATTTAAAGTATTTATTGTTATAACTTGTAATAATATTTTATTGTTCGAAATTATGTCACATTAGACGGGATAAATTAATAAAACTACTCTTCGTACAATTTCAAAAATATCAAATCTATTTAGTATTGACTTATTGTTTAAAAAGACCCCTGAATTTACACAAAAATACCAAATTATAAGTCCTTATACTTTTATTTCAGCCAAATAAGCCCCCTAAAAAAAAGCCAAATAAGCTCTTTTTCAAATGGCTAACTGTTGAAATAAAGACTAAACGTTTCAATATTTTCTCAAATAAGGATCAAAATACATAATTTCAACAAATTAGAATACATACTTAATATTTCTTTTTATTTTTTTTACAAATTGGATACAATATAAGTTAATACTAGTGTGTGAGATATATATAAACTGAAAAACACACGATAGTATTATATTTAATGAATTTATTTTGATTAATAGGGTTTGATTTTTAATTAGAATGATAATATCATTTTTTCTATCAAATTTAATGTGTACGCATGAGAAACATTGATTTTCATTTAAGGATTCCCTAATCTGTAAAAATTTGCTAAGTATGTGTTTTAATTTGTTGGTATTGTGTATTTGAATCCTTATTTGAGAAATCTTGAAACGTTTAGTCCTTATTTGAGCATTTGACCTTAGAAAAAGGGCTTATTTGGCTTTTTAAGAGTTTAGGCGCTATTTGGCTGAAATAAAAATATAGGGGCTTATTTGGTAATTTTATGTAAGTTCAGAGGTCTTTTTGAGCAATAAGCCATTTAGTATTCATTAGTGATGCTAGATTAAATTAATTATAAAGTATTCATTAGGGGCTTATTAGGGCTCGTGTAACAAGCTGCAAATCAAAATAATTATAAAGTCAAAAATAGTTTAATACTATGAAATTATATTGCATTATTTATATCATAAACATATGAAAAACAAATTTCAAGGGATGTTTCGGCCAGAAATAAAAAAACAAATCATTAAAGGTTAAATGCATTTTTGTATAAAATTTAGTGGGGTCAAAGTAAAAATATATCACTAAGATTGTAAATACCATAAGACTATACTATATATTTTGAAAATTCAGTGGGGTCAATTGACCCCACTAATACTAATGCTAGATCCGCCCCTAGCAGCATAGTTATCAGAATCGGACCGGAGATTGACCCGGTGGAGGTCTTGGGTCACCGTATCAATGGTTCAACCGTCGGGTCAATGGGTCAATCGCTGGTTTAATATTTAATATATTTTTATTTTTTATATACATTAGATACTTATATTATTAAATAATATTTATTTTTATAAACTTGACACAAGTTAATACTTGATCTAGTGGTTAAAGTGTTTATTTTTATACACATGCCAAGGTTCAAATCCTAACAATGATGTTTAATTTTTTATATTAATCAAAATTGGTTCAACCACCGGTTCAATTAAAAAACCGTCAAAAAATCAGTGGGTCAATTACGTGTTTGGGTTAATAAGAGAACCGAATCGGTCATAAGCCTGGGTCACCGGTTCAACCGATCGGACCACCGATCCAGTCCGGTTCTGATAACTATGCCTGACAGGAACCAATAGCTAAAGCCACCACAAAGCACCAGCAACAAGCTCTTAATCAAAACTAGTCAAAATAGCAGTACCCCTGTCAATGCTCGATTTAGCTAGTCCATCCGCAATACCATTAGCTTCTCTAACGACGTGTTTCATTTCCCATCTAGAGATATTCTTCTTAAAGTTTTCAATATTTGATACATGTTTTGCCGAAAATATCCAAGGCACTGTACTAGGTTCTTTCACCCATTTCATTGCATTCATAGAGTCACCCTCAACTAACAGCTCTTTTTCTTTAGCCCAATTTGAAAGCTGCAAAAATTGAAAAAGCCTCCTTAATAGCCAAAACCTCTGCCAAATTTGAATCCACCTAACCAATGGGCTTAGAAAAAAATCATCTTTGTGCATCCACTCTCATCCCTCAAAACACCCTAAATTCTAGCTTCACCAGGTTGTCCCCTAACAGCACCATCAACATTGAACTAGAGCTGGCATTCGACCGGTGTCAACCATTCCACATGAGGTCTCCTCGTGACCCTATTAGTAGCAATATGAACACTTTCAGGATCCCTCAAGTAATCATCAACAGACACAACATTGTTCGACCATTTGGACTTGCACTAATAAGCAACTCTATATCCAACAATATCCTGAATTTGAGACACATCCATACAAGAACCATTAAATGCAGAATCATTCATCACAGTCCATAGAGTCCACAATATAGCATAAAAAGTCATTCTCCACACTGAATTTTTGATAATATCAACGCGAATTTGAAAAGCACAACTCAGCTCAGTCGACATAACCCAACCTACCTTCCATTTAGTACAAAAAATTGCCAAACAAGCCAGGATCCTTTGCATTTTAAAAACAAATGTTCCACCAATTCAAGCTCCTCATTACAAACATGGCATCTAGCATTTTCCATCGAGAGCAAACCTATGGCACACTAAAGGCTTTTCATTGCAATTCTGCCTCTGATGGACTGTCATAAGAAGGTTTCCAGTTTATGTGGAGCAAGACCGACCCAAATCTTCCTCCAAATGGGATCAGGGGAACTATTATGGAAACAAGCAAACTTGTAGAAATCTTTGACAGAGTATAAACCTGAAGAGGAGTGTTTCCAAATAAGTTTATCAGATAAGGTAAAATTATCAAGCAAAGCCAGTAAATCATCCCACCAATATTTCTCCCAACCAAAGTGGTTACGTCGAAGAGGGATTCTCCACACCCATTTATCTTCAATCCAATCTCCAAACTCACCAATTTTCCCATTCTTATTTACTGCAAGAGCAAAAATCCTTGGAAAATTATCTTTCAAAATCAATTCATCAAGCTAAGAATCACCCAAAAATTAATCAAAGCACCATTTCCCACCTCCATCCTCATCCCTTCAATGACCAAATTAGACTCATCACTATCCACGTAAATTCAAAGCATAACATTTTCTAACATTGCGATCCATATATAAACTCATACAAACATATGGTAACCGCTAAATCTGGAAACATGAAAAGACACAGATTAATGACATTCATAAATTTATATAAACATATTTTAAATAAAGCAACCCTTCGAATTCCCTTAAATAAATAAATAAATCAAACTGTTAATATATACCCTTAAACTAAAAGAGTATGGTGAAAACTATGAATAAAAATGTACCAGTACTCCATACTAACATTTTCCAAAATTAGATTATTATCACCTTTCTTTCTTTTTAATTTTTCAGTATATTACTACTTTCTTTCTTTTATGTGGGTTTCCATTGTAGTAGACTAGTTCTGCTTTTCTGGATTTTGGAATCACACTTCAATTATCCAAAAGAGAGAGAGAGGAAATCAAACAGTAAATGCATTTGACACTATAATCCCCAAATTTATCTTGGAAAAATTCTTATTCTAGACCATCTTTTGAGTTAAAGCAAAGTGGAAACATGTGATCTCTGGTTTCAGCTTAATTTAAGGAGAAGGCATGTAGATTTAGGTACCATAGACTTAACCTGCCCTAGGAAGTCAACAATCTCTGCAAGGTGGGGAAGTATAATATGATATTAGTCAACAGATCGAAGATATGAAAACCTGTTGGGATGTGAAACTGGAGAATCAGCCCGGTGGCAGTTTAACTATGCATGCCTGCTTACGTGTCTGATATTGTTCCCAAATGACTGTGTCCTGTCTTTACAATTTATAATCCTCAACTCCTTGCTATGTATAATCTTTTATTATATTGTCGTTGCAGCTTTTCAATTTAGTTAATGTGTTTTTCCCCTGGGAATTTGTTATGTTTCTTTCCTGTTGATTATTCATTCATCTATACGCCCTCTTAACCAACTACATCAGTTGGTCAATCAAGATTACACATAAAATGTAGCTAAAATTGAGCACTCCAATATGATAAGACTCAATGTTTCTGATTTGGAGCTTTAAATTTTGTTAAGTTTTGATTGAACAGGAAAACATGGAAGACATGGATTCAGAGATGCAGGATACTGAGGCAGAGGCTTCAGTAGAAGAAAGTCAAAGTATAATTAATTATGAAAAGGATCTCATTCCAGATGTAGAGTGTAGCGCTGAATTTGATAAATCTGAAAATTCTGACCAGGAATCTTCTAGGGTGGCTTTTGCTAAGATGTTTGTACTTGAGGAATTGCCTTTTAAGTTAGTAGATAGCAGAGGATTCAAAACTTACATGAGTCATATAGACCCTAAGTTTCAATTATCCTAACGCACTATTCTAATCAAAGATTGTTATCAGATATACATAGATGAGAAGGATAAGTTGAAGAACTTGTTATCTAATGTAAGTTCCAAGATTTCTCTCAGCATCAGTACATGGACTTCTAGACAAAAGGTTTCTTATTTGTGTCTAACTGCACATTTCATAGATGAGGATTGGAAATTGCATAGAAAGATTTTGAACTTTTTTCCGGTTTCCAATCACGAAGATGAAGAGATTGGCAGATTGGTTGAATGGTGTCTTTCTCGTTGGAAAATTAAGAATGTTGCCACAGTTACAGTGGGAAATTCTGGTTTCAATGGTGTTGCACTGCTTGTTTTGAAAAATAAGCTTCATAGGAAGGGTTCTCTTCTTTTTGACGGTGAGTTTTTCATATTAAATGTTTAATTAATAATCTCTTGAACTTAATTGTGAGGGACTGTTTAGATGAGCCTGAGGTGAAGACATCATTGGCTCGAATTCGCGATGCAGTGAGGTATGTTAAGAGCTCTTCTAGTGGAGCTGAGATGTTCTAGCAGTGTATTCAATTGGAGAGAATTCCTTGTGGCAGTTCCATTTGTTTGGATGTTGAAACTAGATGGACTTCAACATACTCTATGATACGCTCTGCACTGAATTTTCAGAAGGCTTTCGAATTACTAGAAGATGAGGATCCTAAATTTGTAAATGCCCTTACTGATAGGGCTCCAACCATTGATGATTGGAATAAGGCGCGTTCATTACTTGAGCTTTTGAAGATGTTCTATGATGCTTCTGTAGAGTTGTCTGGATCTCATGTTACATCCAATTTGTATTTTCCTCATCTTTGTGACATTCAACTTATTTAAGGTCTATCCTACCGAGCCCGAGAAAGAGAAAGTTGATAGTTTGATTAATAGTGTAGTTGATACAATGAAAAGGTTGTTTGAATATTACAAGACTATTGATTCAACAAGTCAGGCTGATCAATCGAAAACAGATGATGATCATCAACAGACGACTGAAGGTGGTGGCCGTGTGAATTCTTTCAAACCTCGATGGATAAGGCACCAAAAAGAACTGCAGAAAAGCTCGGCGTTCTGAGCCCATGGAAGAAGATATATAGCAACTTTGATATACTTGCCTGGTGGAAGACATATAGTAACACATACGAAGTTCTTTCCAAGATTGCTCAGGATGTTTTGAGTATCCCGGTTTCAACCTTATTAGATTCGGAATCAGTTGGGAATTTTGAAGATCCTATACTTGGCCAATTCCATAGCTCTCTAACTCCAAAGTTGGTGGAGAGTCTGATTTGTGCTAAAAATTGGTTGCAAATTCCATCACCAGCAAAGCAAAGAATTGGAAGAGTTTGAGAAGCTTCAGAACCTTGACTCTGGTAATCATTTGTCTATCTTTTCCCTTTGATTTCAATATTATAGTATAATCTTTCCATGTTTGACTGATTTTGGATTTTGTTCAGTTATCAAGGACTTGGAAAGTGCAACTTCATCTTTCCAGGAGTGAATATCTGAACGAAAACTCTGCCTAGGATGATCAATTTGTCAAGTTTGGTTTTGCATTTGCTGTGATGAAAGTTAAAATCATCTCATAATCTTTACTTTTGGTTGTTCTTATGTTTTTTATATCAGTGCTGAAAATCTGAAGGAAAAATTCTACTTCCTCAGATTACTCAATTGAAACTTGCTTTGTTTGAGGGATAAAATTTTACAGACTTGTTTTGGTTTAGAATTAACTAATTATAGCTTGTATTGAGGAACAATATATGATTATTAGGCACTAAATAAGGAGGCAATCAGTTTGATATGTTGACTGAACTTTATTAGATTGATCGAATCTGCTGGTTGAACGACGATCACGCTCCTTATTACGTATCATGCATGTAAAATCTTGAGCTCCAAAGAAACAACATATTTATATTTCTGATGAATATCTCTGATCAAATTCCAATATTCCATTATTCCATTCGATCAAAAAAAGAAATAAAAAATACTACTAGTACTAAATTAAAAACCATGACAATCAGGGTTTATCCCAGACCCAACAATAACCCCAGATGGAAACAATTCGAAGAACCATTATTTGGTCGGATCATCATGAGCCTAATTGCTCTCACTATCATTATAACGGCGTTCGTTTACTGGCGTTTTCATCGGTACCAAGTTATCGAATTACTCGGCTACCGTGGGGAAAACGGCGGGCAGATAATCCAGAAGGTGGAACGAGTTCTTCGAGTGTTGCTCGGAAGCAACGTCGTTTTCCTAATCAAAGGAATCATTCGGCCATCCGACGGGAGGCAAGGTTCGGCGCAGAAACAATTGAACTTGGCTTTGAATGTTGTCATAACTTTTTTCACTTTACTAGCTGTGTTGTTCGCAGTGTTGGATTATATTTATAGTGATACCATTGTTACAATCGTTGTATTTTTCGCCGTGATGACTTTGATGCGCTGCTTAAGGATGATTTGATTTTGATTTTGGAGCTGCAATTAGTGATGATTTTTCCAAAACTTGTATCTAAAATAACCTTTCTTTTCTATGGATTATTGTTTCCCATAACATTATCATCATTATTATTACTGTAATAATAATAATTTGATTGAATTCCACCAAGCTTTTTTTATGCCTACGCATATTATTTATGCCCATGTGCTTATGAGCTCATCCTTCATCTTTAATTCAATATTTAATTTTTGTAAATTTTGTTACACAAGTTAGTTTGTTACAACATTAGATAGTTTTATGTATTTGACTTATATCTAAACTCATGTATTGTATAAATATCCTGAAACCAATTAATGAAAAATAGGTTTTTCCTGCATCCCGTATGGCAGGATTTTCAAATTCCTGTTTGAGAAGGAGTTCGAAGGAAAGACGTTTGTCGTGGAGCTCCTCAAGGGAAATTGGTATTTCACGAGCCCAAATTGCAGTTGAAATTTCTCTGAATTCAGGCCCAAGGCCATTTAAGATGAAGGATAACTTTTTTTGGTGAAAGATGAAGGATAACTTGGTCACTTATATCCCATACATGCATAACATGGATATGTACTTTGTTTAAACACCAGTTAATTCATGCTTGGAATTTGGAAAGTAAGTTTATAATTTAAGTAACACAAGATAACATAGCTGAAGAGAGTTTCAATATCAACATATAGATTCTATTATTAAAAATTTTAATATTAAGAAGAAGATTTGCCTTTTAAGTGTTCCTTAGTCGGATTAAACTTAATTAGTAGCTAAAATGCTTTGTCTAAGGACCGAACTTATACACGCTGATGCGTCCAAGGCTTATCATGGAAGGAGTGATGCGCCAAGGACTTATTATGGACTTGAAGACAAGCATGGAGAGCATGGAAAGGATGTGCAAAGGCTGCAAGGAAGCATGAAGATGCATGAAGACCATGGAGATATCGATAATCATGTTCTAAGCACTAAAAAGATGCCATTCGATCCATTGAAGATGCTTATTGGTCCGATGACAAGAGCAAGAGCTAAAAGGTTCAAGGTTGCACTCATGGGCCTTGTTCAAACTCATCTTGATGACTTGAAGACCATTGAAGTTCAATTGAAGAGGTTTGGTGATGATTTGGGCAAGAAATTACAAATCAATTACAAGTTCATTACTTTGCTTGCTGCTTATTCTAAATGGCCGGATTAACATCATAGCATGAGCCCATTAGCTTTAGTTTGCTTTGTTTGGGCTTAATTCTATCTTCAATGGTCTTCAAGTCATCAAGATGAGTTTGAACAAGACCCATGAGTGCAACCTTGAACCTTTTAGCTCTTGCTCTTGTCATCGGACCAATAAGCATCTTCAATGGATCGAATGGCATCTTTTTAGTGCTTAGAACATGATTATCGATATCTCCATGGTCTTCATGCATCTTCATGTTTCCTTGCAGCCCTTGCACATCCTTTCCATGCTCTCCATGCTTGTCTTCAAGTCCATAATAAGTCCTTGGCGCATCATTCCTTCCATGATAAGCCTTGGGCGCATCATTCCCTCCCCTTGAAGAAGATTTGTCCTCAAATCTTGATTGTATTGCACCACATATGGATGAAATTCAATCTCTTTAATGGGTGGAAATCCACTAGGAATTTTCCCACAAAAGTAAGCTACGGGATTCTCTCCTTGCATCAAAACAACTCCAATTCCTACAAAATTACTCAAAAGAGACACAATATTGCTTGGAATATCTCCAGCCAAGTTGTTAGTACCCATTAGTGTATTTCGAAACAAAGGTAAGATCAAATCAGAATTATCATGCAAAGCACTCTTAATCTCACTTTTAGTAGCTAACATACACTCTTTAACAACTTCCTTAGAAATCTCTTTCTTTTCACCCGAAACAGATTTATTTTCAATGCCATCAACCAAAACAGGATTATTTGCAATGCTATGATCAACCAAAACAAAATTATTTGCAATGCTATGATCAACTAAAACAGAATTATTTGCAATGCTATGATCAACCAAAACAGATTTGTTTTCATCACAATTAGCATCCAAAACAGATTTAGTATCATCACAAACAACACTTAAAACAGATTTAGTGTCATTGCAAACAACACTCAAATTAGGTTTAGTATCATCGCAAACAACATCTAAAACACTCTCTTCAACTAAGGTTGTTTTATCATCAAAACAATCATCTATTTTAGGTTCAAATTTACTCTTTTCTTTAGCTCTAAATTCAACATCCAATTTAGCAAAATCATCTCTCACTTTAATTTCATCTTTTAAGGCTTCTTGAAGTGATAAAGGAATTAAAGTAAAAGGCTTCTTACCACACATGAGCGTATACTTATTGGTCTCACCATTATGATGAACTTTGTTGTCAATTTGCCAAGGTCGACCAAGTAGTACATGGCATGCTTGCATGGGTAAGACATCACATAAAACATCTCCCTTGTACCTGCCCAAACAAAGAGAAACTAAAACTTGTTTGTCAACACTAAATTCTTCTTCATCATTGAAACAACCTAAGCTATAGGGTTTAGGATGATTAGAAGTAGGTAGTTGTAACTCTTTCACCAAATAATCACTAACTATGTTTTTACAACTCTTCCCATCTATAATCACACTACTAGGCTTCCCATTCGCATACATCCTAGTGTGAAACAAATTCTTCCTATGAACATCCCCTTTCACATAGGCTCTCAAAGTTCTCCTATCACCCAAACTAATACACATGGTGCCAAGTTGTTTAAGTATTTGTTGTAACATGGCATTAGTGTTTGCTTGTTGATTTTCCATGGTACCTACACAAAGAACAAAAATTAGTAGTAAAAATCCTCACAAGTGTGTGTGTGATTTATACCTTTGACTTGTGCTCTCGTGTTTGTACTCAATTCCTAAGGATTGGCGGTCCACTACTCTCTTAATGATCTCACAAGATTTGCCTTTTACTAGCTTCAATAGGCCTAATAAGAGCAACTCCTAGAGCACTCCTTTCTTCTCGTGACCTACTTGAGGAACAAACAATTAGTAGCAAAGTTATTTGTGAATCAAAAGAAAAGTGATCTTAACCAAACCAAACCACTTAACGCAGGCTCTTTATGTCGAAATTCTTCTCCAAAGTTGCTGCACAAAAACTCAATTCAAGCACAAATCACAATATCAAGTCGATTAGAAAAAAACCCTAGTACCACTTAATTCCAATTTTATACCACTTGAATCCAATAGGGTTTGTAACCTGAAATTCTTCAAATCAAATCACAATCAACAGCAAAAGCAATCCAAGGATCCAATTACACAAACAATTAGGATTAGTTGCAACTAAATAGATCAATTGCACAAGAAAACCCTAATCCCCAAATTTCCCAAACTAAGAACCCTAGTTCCTGAAAAATATCGATAACAGCACAGATTTTTTTGATTTTTTTCAATATTTTTCCCAGAAAGATCACACCAAAATAAGTATAAAGCTCAAATTTCACAGCTTTCCGAGTTCAAACGAATCCAGAACAAAAATCACAAGTTTCTGGTCGAAAATTTATTTTATTTTATTTTATTTATTTTATATTTTTCGATATAACTACTAGTTATGAGGGACTCAAATCTGAAATTTCAAAGCAAAACGATGCAAGATGAATCGGCTATGAATTTTTGAAGTTTCTGAATTTTTGAATTTTCAAGAAGGGTGGTGCGATATGAGTGTGGGTGAAATCGATGGGATGAATGATGAGTAAAAAGATAGATTTACCGATTGAAGATGATAAACCTAAGCTCTGATTACCAATTGATACGAATCTAGTTGTAATTGGTCCAAATCCACCTTAGAGACCCGCCTAAGATCAACTTGAATCACCAAACTTCTAGATGAGTATGTCGACAATCTTCACTTGATAAATCTTCCTTCGTTCGTCGGCCTTAGACCTCCAAGTCGACCTGCACTTGAACACCTAAGATCACAAGATTCACAAACAACCAAGCAATCACAACTTAATTGTTTGCTAGGACTCTACAAGATGAAGAACCCTAAGTTTGCTCAAACTAGAACAATGAAGCTAAGATAATCAATTTGGGTGTAAAACCTCAACTTTATTAATCAACTCAACTTCAACTTTTACAAGAGATATTGGTGGCCTTATATAGTGATAGGGTCAACCAAAATCCTAAAATAAATCCTAATTTTCGTCCAAATATAAGGGCTAGGGAAAAACTAGTCCTTGCCCAACTAGGAAAAGGAAATAAAGACATAATTAAACAAGGATTGGACTTAGTCAACCAAGACCCAATCCAAATAAGGTCCAAACATAAAAATAAGCTAATCTAAGATAGAATTAAGCCCAAACAAAGCAAACTAAAGCTAATGGGCTCATGCTATGATGTTAATCCAGCCATTTAGAATAAGTAGCAAGCAAAGTAATGAACTTGTAATTGATTTGTAATTTCTTGCCCAAATCATCACCAAACCTCTTCAATTGAACTTCAATGGTCTTCAAGTCATCAAGATGAGTTTGAACAAGGCCCATGAGTGCAACCTTGAACCTTTTAGCTCTTGCTCTTGTCATCGGACCAATAAGCATCTTCAATGGATCGAATGGCATCTTTTTAGTGCTTAGAACATGATTATCGATATCTCCATGGTCTTCATGCATCTTCATGCTTCCTTGTAGCCCTTGCATATCCTTTCCATGCTCTCCATGCTTGTCTTCAAGTCCATAATAAGTCCTTGGCGCATCATTCCTTCCATGATAAGCCTTGGGCGCATCACACGCACTAAAGTACTTAAATGGTTGAGGTACATGAGTAATATAGTTGGTATGATATAAGTAAAATTTTTATTGTGCCGACGCTTATTGAATGGAGTGGAAGGAACTCAATGTCTTTAAAGAAGGTATTGTGTTCCAATTTTGTGAATGGTGAAAATAAGTGTTGTGAGAATTTTTTGTTAATTAGGACCGATTCCGTTCGACTCCGGATAAAAGATTCTCACAAAGATTAATTTAGATTCGATGTGGTTACCAGTTATTGGAGATAGGGATGCTCAAAGGGTCAGGTTGGACCGAATTCAATCTGGTGCTCAGTCTGACCAAAAAATATGCCTCTATTTTTAGTTTTTAAAAATAAAATAATAGTAATTATTTAAAAAAATAATTTTTTTAAAAAATTAAACTTAATTTTTTAAATATTATTTGATACTTTTTTTTTCCAAAACAATATAAGCTTTTTTATATTTTCCTAATATAAATCGTTTAAAATTGATGAGGGTATCAAAATTTTTCATTGTTTTTGAAACCAGACCGAATTGGTCGGTCCGACCGAGTATCGATGGCATGTCCGGTTCAGATAATATGGGAATTTCGGGGTTTTGATTTTGGTCAATAACCGAATAAAACCGGTTGGACCAGATGGTTGGGCCGAATTTGAACCGGATTGAATCGGTTTTTTATGTTTGGAAATTGTTTAAAAAATGTTTGAAGATGGTAGGATTTGAACTCATAAACTCACTTTATTAAAATAGTTATTCTTAATCTTTAACCACCATGCTAAACATTTTTTCTTGATATATGTTTGACATATTTAATATTTATACCATAAAATAAAAAAAAAGACACAAAAAGATGTAACTGAACCAACCAGCCACCGGTCGAACTGGTAAGACCACCGACCGGAGACTTGGACGGTTCAAGCTCCGGTTCGGTTAAAAAACCTTGAAATTTTTAACCCCCAATCAGTGTTGAAAACTAAGGCCCGACCAATTTTTTAACCCTTTTCTTTGCCTAAAGTCCTAAAAATGGGCTTAGTATTTATGTGCAAGCAGTTCCATTTTCAACTGAAATCGTTCGAATCCGAACCCGATTTGACTAAGAAAGTCAACGATCTGAAACCTGACTTTAGTCCGAACTTGAAATTACTCAAATCCGAATTTACCCGAACTTGAGACAACCTAAATCCAAACCCAACCTGAACTCGAACCCAAGACTAACCCGAATTTGAAATGATTTTAACTCAGAAAATAAATAATTAATGAAAATTTATTTTTCAAAAATAAAAAAAAGCCAAAGTCTGAACCCGAACTTAATCTGAGCCCGAGATCGACCTTAACCTGAAATTGGAAATAACCGAATCCGACTAAGACCGAACTCTCAACTGAACCTAAATTCGATTGAATCCTAAACCAGAATGAACACAGAAGCCGAATAAGACCTGAACCCAAAATTATCCAACACAAATCCGATCTGATCCACCCAATTGCCACCTTAGACTTGGACGCCAACTCTTGATCAAGTTTAATTGGATAGTTATACAAAGAAAAAAGTAAAATTCTTTATTTTTTGGCAATTTACAATCGAATTCTTTACATATATATTTTCTTTTTAAAAAGTTGTAATTGAAATTCTTATGGTATTTTTTTGGAAAATATAAATTGTTATGGTATTTTTTTTGGTAACGTTTACAAATGCGCGGGAAGGCGGGTATCATCAGTGGCGCCAATGAAAGCCAAGTTCGGGTCTGATAACCGAACCGAAACCCGTCCCCATAGGTTCCATCTCTCTTATGTTATGCTTTTTAGATTTTGAAAAGGTCGGGTCAGGAATCCGGCAGAACTAAAACGGTACTAAAATCCATTTGCATTCGGGTCATCTTTATTGACTATTGTGGACTTGTTTGGTTCTTGGCCATGGTTGCAATTTCTCTTTGCTGCTCTGATTTTCTCAGTATCTCAGAGTAAAAAAGATCAGCTTTTGTGATTTTCTTTTTAAGGTAAATATTCTCTTATATATGGTTTTTTTTTTCTCCTTAAAATCCCTGTTTTATTTTTTTGTTTCTCCGGGTTGTTCTTGTCTGGTTAATGGTTGTCAATTGCTCAATGAACATGTTTTTTCTTTCACTAGGGCTTTCCATGTTTTTTTTTCCTGCCCAAGTTTTCATTTTAAGGGCTTATTCTACTGTTAGGTAAAGATGGTTTCTTTTGCTGCTTCAATTGATAATATCTTCAATTGTTCCTGCAAAGTTGTATGTTTGGAAAAGAAATTTTCATTAAACTAAAATTAAGCCTAAAAATTTAGCTTAGCAAAAGCATTGGCTTTTAGAGACATAAAAGCCCATTGATTCTTTTTTGTTTTTCTCCTAATATGAGATAATTGAAAAATTCTGGTTTAGCATTGTTACAGGGAAAAAAATGGAGCATTCCGTTACCCTAATTGTATTATTTAGTCCTTTGGGGTGCATTCCCTTTTGTGGTTCTGTTGACTGAGTACTTGAGGGGGTGATTCTTCTTTACTGCAGTTATTTTCTTATTTCATGTATATATAGTCTTAACCAACTAAATGGTTAGCGAATCAAAGATCAAACTGAAAAGAGGAGCTAACTCCTATCCAGCTATAGATCATGATTGATCCAATTTGATGAGGACCTATGTGTTTATGACTTGGATTATCATAAATTGGGGTTTTATTTATTTATTTTGGTTCAACAGGTAAGCATGGAGGAAGACAAAGACACGTATATGGAAGATGACAGGGACGAAAGTTCAGAATTTAACATGGATCTGATTCCATATGCTGAGAATAGCTCTGATAGTTCTGAAAATTTTGACGACGAATCTCTTAGGGTGGCTCTTGCTAAAATGTTTGTTCTTGATGAGTTGCCCTTTAAGTTTGTGGAGCGTGAAGGATTCAAAAAGTTTATGGGTACTATTGAACCTAGGTTTCAATTACCCTCAAGCATTACGGTAATCAAGGATTGCTATCAGATCTATACAGATGAGAAGTTCAAGTTGAAGAAGCTGCTATCCACTGTACGTTCCAAGATTTCTCTCTCTGCTAACATATGGACTTCTACTCGAAATGATTCTTATTTGTGTCTAACTGCAAATTTCATTGATGACAACTGGAAGTTGCATAGAAAGATTTTGAATTTTTGTCTGATTCCTGGTGAGACGGGTGAAGAGATTGGCAAACTAATTGAATCTTCTGTTCTTCATTGGGGCATTGAGAATGTGGCCACACTGACAATGGGAAATTCTGGTTCAAATGATGTTGCCGTGCTTTATTTGAAAGATAAGTTTTATAAAGAGAATCTCCCTTTCAGTGGTGAGTTTTTTCATATTAGATGTTCAGCTAATATCTTGAATTTAATTGTGAGAGACTCTTTAGATGAGGTGCAGACATCAGTGGCTCGAATACGGGATGTGGTGAAGTATGTTTGGTGCTCTACAAGTGGAGCTGAAAAGTTCCAAAGGTGTATTACAAAAGGGAAAATAACATCTGGGAGCACCATTTGTTTAGATGTTGAAACTAGATGGACTTCAACATACTTTATGTTAAAGTCTGCATTGAACTTTCAGAAGGCATTTGAGATGCTGCAAGAGGATGATCCTGAATTGGTTAATGATCTTGATGATGGGGCTCCTACCATTGATGATTGGAATAATGCACGTGTTTTGGTCAGATTTCTGGGTATAGTTTATGAGGTTTCTAAAAGGTTTTCAGGTACTGACATCACTTCCACTTGGTACTTTAAGCTACTTTGTTTCATTCAATTTACTTTGGGTGAATGGGCCAAGAGTTCAGACTTGTATCTTCAATCTATGGCCATAAAGATGAAGGAAAGATTTAACAAATACTGGGGAGGCGTAGATGAAACTAATATGCTTTTGTTGATCTCAGTGGCATTAGATCCTTCTTGTAAAGTGAAAACTCTTAGATTTTACTTAAATAACGTCTACCCTACTGAGACCGAAAAAGTTGATAGTTTGGTTAATCAGGTGGTTGATCTAATGAAGAGGTTGTTTGAGCATTACAAGAACATATACTTAACAAGTCAGCATGTAAATGCGGAGGATCAAGATCCATCGGATATAGAAGTTGATCAGCTGATTGGAGGTATTTCTTCTGATAAGGATGATTTCCACCTCAAATTTAAGAAGTTTCTAGAAGAACAGGAAAGAGCCGACCGTGAGTTGGAACTGCAGCGATACTTGGAGGAAGGTTGTGAAAGAATAGGAACAAATGATGACTTTGATGTATTGTCTCAGTGGGAGATGTTTAGTGGCAAGTATAGAATTCTTTCTAAGATTGCTAAAGATCTTTTGAGCATCCCTGTTTCAACCTTATATCCTACATCATATTGTTCTTTTGAAAATCCTGCACTCGATGAATTTCGTAGTTCTCTGACTCCAACGATTGTGGAGAGTCTCATTTGTGCAAAAAATTGGTTACAAACTTCACCACTGCCAGTTGAAGACGAGGAGAATTTGGAAGAGTTGGAAAAGCTAGAGAAGCTAGAGTCCGGTAAATATTACGTAACCTTTTCCCACTGATTCTTTAAATGGCTAGTGCTAAGTTTAGTATTTATATATATGACTGACTCTGGCTTTTTTTCAGATATCAACAACTTGGAAAATACTGGGGAACCTTCCTCTTCCCAAGGATGATCTTCATCTTATAAGGTTCGTTTGAGTGGAACTTTTTGTATTAGCTAGTTGGTTACATTTTGTTGGTTCTGCTAATTTCATATAAAATGGATTGAGCAGTAATCATTTTGATTGCTAGTGATTGACTGATTGGATACTTAATCAGTCTTACAATTCACCAGGATTTTGCTTGTTTCCAGGGAGACAACGAAATGTTTCTTTTTAAAGCTGGTATTACTTGGGGAAAGATAGTTAGAACTAGATCTAAGATGGTTAACATTTCTTCTTTTGAATATCGATTTCTCGAGTTAGATTTTCTAGGCTTTTCTGAATTTAAATGATAGCTTATTACAAAAGTTTCTTATTCAAACATAAAACTTATATAATCAAGATGCAAATTAATTAAATGAACAGATTGATTGTGATGAAGTTTATGTACTCATTGATCTTAACATCTATCGGTTTCTAAATCAATTGTAGGGGGTCTGAAGAAACTTTTCCTTCCTGAAACCAATCAATGTGCAATTTACTTGCTTGTTTGCGATTTTAAATATTATGTGTGAAGGACAATAGGCTTTTGGTAAGATAAACATAAAGGTTTTTTAATCAACTTGAAAGAAGCCAGAAGCAGCTTCTTAAGGGGTGATTTTTTTTTCCCTCTCTCTTTCAAATTAGAAATTTTATGTTATGTATATGTTATCATTTTGGGTGATATTGTATAGGCTAGTTCTAAAGCTGCTTTCTTTTCATATCAGGTAAAGAGTTAATTCAGTAGGATCAAATAGAAGGAGAGCATGAGCATAAATTTCGGGTTACGATACATGTTCAAAGCAACTGATCACTTTTGATACTTCTTAACAAGGATGCACACTCCAGCTTTTGTAAGAAGTAACTTTGTTAATCAAAATCCCCTAACCATCAGCAATTATAAGCAAAGGTGAGAGTTAGCTTGTAAGCTAGATTTTGTCAAGAGGATTGGTCTTTTCATTGACTGCTTATGCTAGTCCTTATGGAACTTTAGAATTCTGTCATTCTTGATTACTTGCATTTTTTTTTAATCAAATATTGGAATGGTGAAATGTAGGTTATGGGTTTATTCCATATCATTTCATATAGTTGCATCCTGGTTGGATATTTAACAACAGGCCTAAATAATCTACTCATGCTTTGAAATCTGAGTACTAATACAAACTGAACTTTCAAAAATTTCCGGTCAGAAAATGTGAAACAAGCATACGAATCTCTTTGCAATTAAAAACAAAAAGGAATTGAAATTATAAGAAAAAAAAAACGATTTCTTTCTCTTCTTTGGAGAAGCAAACAACCATGGCGTAAGAATTCGTTGCACTGTCTCGGTCCGCCAAAGAGATAAGCCTGCGAAGGAAGAATGATTTTGATGTTCTTCAAAGAAGCTAAGAAGCCATTAGATAGCATCCATTCCAACAAATCATCACAATTTACAACATAACACCCATAAAGACTTAAAAATGTCAAAGTTTTGATGCCTTAGACAATTTGCTTAATTCCTTGTGTGGTGACGCTGATGCAATGAGACAAATCCAATGGCATCAACCTCCGACATTTTTTGGCAATTGGAGCAAGCCCTTCATCATCTATGTCTGAATCTGTTAGTATCAAATCCTCCAAATTCAGTTCTGGTTTCCCTACCTCAAACGCCTTGTTAGTGATCCCAAGGAATGATGTCCCGATGGCAAATTTTGTCATAAACTTGCAACTCTCCAGAATAACTTGAATCCCTCTGCTTGTAAAACTAAAAACGTTCAACTTGGGAAAACAATGTCATGCCCCGGGACCGGAACATGGCAGACGGCTGTATTATCTTACAACACTGTAAATGGAACCAATACAATGCCACGAGATAAGACGAAACCTTATACTTATTTCAAACTTAGATCTCCAAATAAGAATCATAATCTCTTATATAAAATCCAAATCTTCATAGAAGTAAGGTCTCAAACTTTCTATATAATCAAACCGATACATTGTACGAATCTTTTTATATAAATAAATAACTTGTCTATTCATCAACTTAACTATGCTAAAGGCTCCTTGAGGTGATCTAGTAGCTTCCGAGTTCCCCAATCTCATATTTAGACATCTAAAGACAAATCAAAGTAAGTCTGGATGAGCAACCACATGCTTAGTAAGTCTCCCTATACGCCCTCCTTCGGATCAAGCATAGTAATCATACATATATATAAGTAAAAGCAAGTGCGTTGCACGTATTTTAAATATTTGTGCTATATTTAATGTATTTTAGATTGATATATTAAATTATTTATTAACCACTAAAACTTAAAATTCATGTTTAATATTAAAAGGAGCATTTTAGATATTTCAGATCAATGTTATATTGTATTTTAAAGATATTTGCTATATTTAATATATTTTAGATTGATATATTAAATTACTAACTAAAGGTTAAAATTGATGTTTAATATTAAATTTGGTGTTTTATATATTTCAGATTAAGGTTTTTGAAGTTTAGACTTAATATAAAGATAAAGATACATGTTTAACCTTAAGTGAATAAAAAAAATTTAAAATTAAAAAGGTTTTTTTTAGATATTTCATGTCAAGATTTTAGAAGTTTAGACTTATATTTTTACCCTATTGCAATTTTTTTTCTTAAAAAAGAAATCTTTACTTCATTAATGTTTGACATCTAAGAGACTTCTTTATCTAAGTTGTTTAGGGTATTTTAGTTTTTAGCTATTAAGAGATTGAAGAAAACATAATTAATTAATTTAAATGAAATAAAAATGCATGTTTACATAAGAATTAAAATAATAATATAAATATAATTAATATCAAATTAATTTTTATAAATCATATAAAAAAATACAAACCCAAATGAATAAGTATATAATAAATAGTATATGCTTAATAGTCTATGAAAAAAAAGTTCTCATTCTAATCTTTATCAACTTTAATCTTTTTGTTGTTAGCATTTTGTAAATTCACCAAAATTCGTCTTCTTCATCAAGTGTGACCAATGAAAAGTCATCTCTCTCAATATATTTATTTTAGATGTAATATAATTAAGTGTTGTCAATAAGTATATTTCTTTGTAAAATTTGAAAATTTGGTTATAATATCTTCTTTAAAAGTTTTAATATATACGTACATATATAATACTTCATCACCTCATAAATTTTATAAATACTAAGTGCTTTATTCTATTTTGAATACTAAAAACTTATACATTACATTAATAATAATTATCATAAAAAAATACAACAAAACTCGAGATATTAATGATGTATTTTTATTTGTATATATTCAATGTTAAGGTTATTGAAAAACTATAGAGATTATTAAAACAATTATAGTGTTATCAACAAATTGACTTAAGGGACAAAATGAACTTGAATTATCATAAAAAGGGACAAAATGACCCTTCATTTTGTCCTATTTTGTCAAAGTTTGAGGGCTACTTTAGTCTTCTATGTCAAAGTAAAAGGGCTAATTTTTTTAATTTGGAGTCATTTACCTCTTTTATTTCATGATACGAATCTAGTTGTAATTGGTCCAAATCCACCTTAGAGACCCGCCTAAAATCAACTTGAATCACCAAACTTCTAGATGTGTATGTCGACAATCTTCACTTGATAAATCTTCCTTCGTTCGTCGGCCTTAGACCTCCAAGTCGACCTGCACTTGAACACCTAAGATCACAAGATTCACAAACAACCAAGCAATCACAACTTAATTGTTTGCTAGGACTCTACAAGATGGAGAACCCTAAGTTTGCTCAAACTAGAACAACGAAGCCAAAGAAATCGATGTGGGTATAAACCTCTCAACTTTATTGATTAACTTAGCTTCTGTTTACAAGAGGGGAATGGTCCCTTTATATAGTAGTAGGGGACGCATAACCCTTCTCCTAAAACTAAAAGGAAAACATTACATAAAGGAAGGAACAAGGAAATAGCCTACTCCTTGTCCTACTAGGAAAAGTAAATACACAACTTAATTAAGCAAGGATTGGACTTAGTCAAACAAGGCCCAACCCAATGTCTTCTAAGCTAAATAAATAACTAATCTAAGATAGAATAAAAGGCCCAATGACCGAATTACACAATATTAAGCTTAATGCTCATCGATGGATAACATGGTGCACAACATGGAATCGTTTGGAATATTCCTTGTTGTGTGATCTTCAAATCGGCCCAATGAGTCTTCAATGGTCTTCAATTCTTCAAGATAAGATCTTATAAAGCCCACCAAAGCTTCTTTAAACCTTTTAGCCCGAGCCCTTGTGATTGGACCCAACAGCATAGACAAAGGGTCGCGCGGCCGGTTGTGACCGGGCAAGGCCGAGTCGTTTGGCCGGTTGTAGCCGGGCATGGCCATGTCGCGTGGCCGGTGATGGCCGGGCATCTCCATGTCGCATGGCCGGTGTTGCAAGGGCATCTCCAAGTCGCGTGGCCGGTTCTCCAAGTCGCATGGCCGGTCACTTGTGCTTCCATCTCCATGCTCCTCCAAGCTAGCATCGATGGCATCTCCATGATCTTCATTGGCTCCAATGTGTCCTCCTAAGCCATGATAAGCCCTTGGCGCATCATCCCCTCTCCCTTGAAAAGGATTTGTCCTCAAATCTGCATCACTATCAAACAAGGATAAGTCTGAAACATTAAAAGTAGCACTTACATTGCCATATTCGCTAGGAAGATCTAGCTTGTAGGCGTTGTTGTTGATCCTCTCCAAGACTTGGAATGGACCATCTCCACGAGGTAAGAGCTTAGACTTTCTCTTTTCAGGGAACCTCTCCTTCCTTAGATGCAACCAAACCCAATCCCCGGGTTCAAAAACGACTTCCTTGCGCCCTTTGTTAGCATTCTTCATGTAGTGTTGTGTCTTCTTCTCAATTTGAGCTCGAACCCTAGCATGAAGTTCTCTAACATAATCGGCCTTCCTTTGTCCATCCATGTCGACTTGCACACTCAAAGGTAAACTCAACAAATCCAATGGGGTTAAAGGATTAAAGCCATACACAGTTTCAAAAGGTGAATATCCAGTGGTGCTATGTATGCTTCTATTATATGCAAATTCGACATGAGGTAGACAATCCTCCCAAGTTCTTAAGTTCTTTTTAATTAAAGCCCTAAGCAAAGTAGACAAAGTCCTATTAACTACCTCGGTTTGACCATCGGTTTGAGGATGACAAGTAGTAGAAAATAACAACTTAGTACCTAACTTAGCCCATAAAGTTCTCCAAAAGTGACTTAAGAACTTAGCATCTCTATCACTTACAATCGTCCTAGGCATTCCATGTAGTCTAACAATTTCCTTAAAGAACAAATTAGCTACATTAATGGCATCATCCGTTTTAGTACATGCAATAAAGTGAGCCATCTTAGAAAACCTATCAACAACCACAAAGATAGAATCTTTACCTCTCCTAGAACGAGGTAAACCTAACACAAAGTCCATGCTAATATGAGTCCATGGTTCATGAGGAATAGGCAAAGGAGTATACAATCCATGCGGTTTAGATGTAGATTTAGCTTGCAAACAAACAATGCAACTAGCAACATACTTTCCTACATCATGTCGCATCTTAGGCCAAAAGAAGTGTTCATGCAATATATCATATGTTCTATCAACTCCAAAGTGACCCATTAAACCCCCTTCATGCGATTCCCTCAAGAGCAAGATGCGCAAAGAACAAGAAGTCACACACAATCTAGATTCTTTAAACATAAATCCATCATGCTTATAATACTTTCCAAAACCAGAATTTTCACATGCTTTAAATATTTCACTAAAGTAAACATCACTAGCATATAATTCCTTAATATACTCAAAACCAAGAAACTTAGAATCAAGCATGGAAAGTAAGACATACCTCCTTGATAAAGCATCGGCTACCACATTCTCCTTACCTTGTTTGTATCGCACAACATAAGGAAAGCTCTCTATGAACTCGCTCCACTTAGCATGCCTCTTGTTTAGCTTTTCTTGGCCTCTTAAATACTTTAAGCTCTCATGATCCGTATGAATCACGAATTCCTTAGGCCAAAGGTAGTGTTGCCACGTTTGCAACACCCTCACAAGAGCATACAACTCTTTCTCATAGGTTGGATAGTTCAATGCAGCCCCATTCAATTTCTCACTAAAGTATGCGACGGGCTTCCCACCTTGCATTAAACAGCTCAAATTCAACCCCTGATGCATCACATTCAATCTCAAAAGTATTGTTAAAGTTAGGTAAAACAAGCAAAGGAGCATTAGTTAGTTTATCCTTCAACGTCTCAAATGCTTCTTGTTGTTCATCTCCCCACTTGAATGGTGCATTCTTCTTCATAACACTTGTAATAGGGGCGGCTAAGGTGCTAAAGTCCTTAACAAACCTCCTATAGAATCCGGCTAGTCCATGAAAAGATCTCACTTGTCCAACGTTGGTGGGTGTTGGCCATTCTTTGATTGCCTTGATCTTTTCCTCATCAACCTCTATACCTTGCGATGAAACCACAAAACCAAGAAAAACGAGCTTGTTTGTGCAAAAGGTGCACTTCTTAAGGTTAGCATACAATTTCTCAACCCTAAGTACATCTAACACACATCTTAGATGCCTAACATGCTCATCTAGGATTCGGCTATACACAAGTATATCATCAAAATAAACAACAACAAACTTGCCAATAAAAGCTCTTAAAACATGATTCATTAATCGCATGAATGTACTATGTGCATTAGTAAATCCAAAAGGCATAACTAACCATTCATACAACCCTAATTTATTTTTAAAGGCAGTTTTCCATTCATCACCCTCTTTCATGCGAATTTGATGATAGCCACTCTTCAGATCAATCTTAGAAAATGGACAAGCACCATGCAATTCATCAAGCATATCATCTATTCTAGGAATAGGGTGACGATACTTTACCGTGATATTGTTTATTGCCCTACAATCAACACACATTCTCCAAGTCCCATCTTTCTTAGGAACAAGCAACACAGGAACGACACATGGAGAAAGGCTTTCACGCACAAACCCTTTTTGAAGTAGCTCTCCAACTTGCTTCTCCAATTCCTTTGTTTCTTCAGGATTTGTCCTATAAGCTGTCCTATAACCCTCTTTAATCTCACTCTTAGTTGCTAACATGCACTCCTTAACAACCTTCTTAGAACTAGCATGCCTTTCAACTAAATCGCAATTCACATCTAACTTAGCATGTCTATTCTTCTCTCTAGCCCTATAATCGGATTCCATCTAAGTAAATTCCTCTTTCAATTTTAATTGATCTTTTAAAGCTTCTTGAGGTGATAATGGAATAAAAGTAAAGGGCTTCTTACCACACCTGAGAGTATATTGGTTCGTCTCACCATCATGTTGAACTTTGTTGTCATATTGTCATGGTCGCCCAAGTAGTACATGGCACGCTTGCATGGGTAAGATATCGCACAATACATCTCCTTTGTACCTGCCCAAACAAAGAGAAACTAAAACTTCTTTGTTAACCCTAATTTCCTCCTTATCGTTGATCCAACCTAAGCTATAGGGTTTAGGGTGTTGTGTAGTGGGTAATTGCATCTCCTTCACCAAATAAATAATAGCTATGTTTGTACAACTCCCACCATCAATAATTACACTACTAGGCTTCCCATTCGCATACATCCTAGTATGAAACAAGTTCTCCCTTTGATTGTTCACATCGTTTTTCAGATAAGCACTCAAAGTTCTCCTAGCAACCAAACTCTTAAGTGCTACACCAACGCCTTCATCACTATCATCATCGGTTTGTACCTCTATTTCATCATCTCCATCACCACTCGATCCAAGCGCAATATATTCATCTTCACTTACAATCTCGCCATTGTCATTAGTAAGCATGACTTTCTTGTTAACGCAATCTCTTGCAAAGTGCCCATATCCTTGACACTTGAAACACTTTACATAGTTCTTAGAAGATGAGCTTGATGAAGATTTAGAATCGGTTTTAGGGGTCACAACCTTTTGCGCAGACTCCTTTTCCTTTGATGACTTGTCATCCTTCTTGACTGTAGTTTTCCACGAGCTTGATGACGATGATGTAAAGCTCTTCTTTATCCTTTTTACTTGGCTATCGGCCTTCAAAGCATGTTGAAGCAATTCCTCAACCTCATAGTGTTGTTGCATCTCCACAATATCATGAATTTCTCTATTCAATCCCGCCATGAATCTAGCTATAGTAGCTTGTGGAGCTTCATCGATCTCGGCCCTTGACATCAACAACATCATCTCGGAGTAGTATTCATCAACACTCCTAGTTCCTTGCCTCAAGGATTGCAACTCTTGGTAAAGACCATTAGTGTAAAAGCTTGGAACAAACCTCTTCCTCATATAACTCTTTAGACCTAACCAAGTGTTGATCGGCCTTTCCAAGTTTCTTCTTCTTGTTTGCACCAATTGATTCCACCAATTTAAAGCATTTTCCGTGAATTCAAGAGTAGCAATTTGTACCTTCTTTGGCTCGGCATGAGGATAGTAATCAAAATACATATCCAATTTCGACTCC
>AWWV01016141.1:0-18400 GCA_001974805.1 Corchorus capsularis
TATAAGCCCAATAAACAAAAGCCCAAATAGCAAGTCCAATGCCTACTTATACAATTAATGTTTAAAAGTCCAAGACACAAATTTAAAATTTTAAGTTCAAAGTGGTGATGGGATAAATCCACAAATAAAAGGATTAACCAAAAGTATTTGACCTAATTCAGAAAAGAAAGCTTCATTATTTGGATGTCCAAGACGCGATGTAAAGACTTATCACTCTATACAAAAATGCGATCCGATAATGAAAGGACCATGCCATGTGAATAAAACTGGAAATGGAAAATATTTTTGAGCTTTTCTTCTTGAGTTTTGAAAGCAATCTACTATTGAAACTTAAATGCTAATTTGCAAATGGGTTTAACAAATGAGCTAACCTACCATGATGTTAAAATGAACCACCAATTTACCAAGATGCCCTTGGGTGCAAAACTGACCAAAATACCCCCTGGGTGCAAAAATGACCAAAATGCCCCTGGGCAACCCTAATGCCAAACAAACATGAATTAATTTAAATTTAAGGATACAGGACAAAAATAGGTGTCTACAGCTGCCCCTCTTTGCGTGCTTTCTAACTATCGGGAAGTCTGCAAAGAAGTAGTTTGCATACTTTTTGAGAATTAGGAAGTGCGCAAAGACGTAGACATCCCTTTTATTGAAGGCTACGAAAACCTTATTTGCTAAAATCTTGAGGAAGGACCACACTGAATCATTTGAAGCCAATTTTGAAGATGCTACACCGAGTCATTTGAATTCCTGAAAATTTTCTTTGAAAAGTATGCTCTGATGCCAGTTAGAATGATAATGCAATACTGGATGCTATATGCTGATGATAAGGGTAATGCGAAATGTATATGGTTTGGTTTGAATATATTTCCTTTGCCAAATTAACCCGCAGTCATATATAGCTTCCTTGTGTTCCCCTTGACTTCTTGGCCTTAGACTTCCTCTTCCAAACCCTCATATGCGACCTTAATCTCTCCTGGTCTCATATTCCCTACGCTATTACCGATATTTTACCCTTATTCCTTTCGAATCCTTTGCCCCGAGTAATGACTTATGCCCCTTTATATCTTTTACTAATACCTCCTCTTGAACAATTAAAAGCGACCATTCCCATGTCTGTTTTCAGCAATTATTTTTAAACAAATTCTGAAAGACAAAACCAAAATTTATTTACGAAATGTGATGCAGAAAGAAACAAATTTTACTAAAAACTTCGAAATTTCCTTAATAAAGAAATGTGTACAAACAAAAAAAGATAAACTTACGTAACAAGGAATTTAATACGTATACTAATAAAGCATGCTGAAGAGATAGAACCTCATGTCGATGAATACTCCGACAACGGTTTTGTGACGTTTGCCGCAGGTTCTTCGAAGTTGGTTTATGTTGCCTTACCCAACTCAGTCTGGACCAGATCCTTACCCTTTTGACCTTAAGAGATTTTCTTGAAGCGTAATGCCAACAAACTATGTCCTTCCATCTTCCACCTGAGCTGCCCTTTTCGGGTTTTCAACTCAAGTGACCCCCAATGGATCCAAGCCGCCCTTTGCGGGTTTTCAACTTGGACCCTCATTATATTTCATTTTTCTTTTTGCGACCTCTTTCTTTTTTAGGCCCAGTTTGTTTTTTTTAGGCATAATATTTCTTGACTGTGTCAGAGTTGATAGGCCTGAGAAACTCTTCCCCATCCATCTCTTGTAAAATCAATGCCCACCAGAAAATGCTTTCTTTACCATGAATGGGCCTTCCCAATTAGGTGCCCACTTGCCCCTTGGGTCAACCTGTTCTGGTATGATCTTTTTCAGTACCAAATCTCCTTCTTTGAACTCTCTCGGGCGTATCTTCTTGTTAAATGCCCGCTCCATCCTCTTTTGGTACATTTGGCCATGACATAAAGCCGTTACCCTTTTCTCGTCAACCAAGTTGAGCTGATCATACCTCTCTTGAACCAATTCAGACTCTTCGAATTTAGTCTCTCGATATACCCGTATGGATGGTATTTCCACTTCGATTGGTACCACTGCCTCCATCCCATAGACCAAAGAGTACGGAGTTGCCCCAGTTGAGATCCTAACACAAGTCCGATAAGCATGAAGAGCAAAAGGAAGCTTCTCGTGCCAATCCCTATATGTCTCTGTCATCTTTGCCACAATCTTCTTAATATTCTTATTGGCTGCCTCCACTACACCATTCATCTTAGGCCTATAAATGGTTGAATTACTGTGCACAATCTTAAATTCTTTGCAGGTTTCTTCCACTAATCCCTGATTCAAGTTGGAGGCATTATCAGTAATAATCCTTTCCGGCAACCCATATCGGCAGATGATCTCTTTCTTGATGAACTTGGTAACCACTTCTTGGGTAACACTTGCGTAGGAAGCTGCTTCAACCCACTTTGTAAAGTAATCGATTGCAACCAATATGAATTTGTGCCCATTGAAGCCTTGGGGTTTATAAGTCCGATCACATCCATTCCCCACATTGACAAAGGCCATGGAGCTGACATTACATGTAATGGATTTGGAGGCACATGAATTTGATCAGCGTAATTTTGACACTCACAACATCTTCTGACATATTTGATACAATCGGTTTCCAATCTCAACCAATAATAACCTGCTCTCATAATGTGCCTCGTCATCTTGTGCCCACTGGCATGACTCCCACATGAACCTCTGTGCACTTCTTCTACAATCCTCTTGGCTTCTGTTGAACCTACACATCTAAGCAACGTTTGGTCGCGGCTTTTCTTGTACAAAGTGTCACCTCCTAGGAGATAACCCATTGCCATTCTTCGAATCACCCTCCTGTCGTTTTGCGTGGCATGCTCTGGGTATCTTTGGTACTTGATATATTGGAGGATATCAAAATACCACGGATTTCCATCTACCTCATCTTCCATGCTCATCACATGTGCTGGGGAATCTTTCATCTGAATCTGGATCGGCTGGATCTCTGTATTAGTACCCACTTTAAACATTGAAGCAAGGATTGCTAATGCGTCTGCCAACTGATTATTTTCTCTAGGTACATGATGAAATGTAATCTTCTCAAAGGATTTGACTAATTCCATCATAAGGTCTCGGTATTTGACTAACTTTGGCTCCCTCGTCTGCCATTCTCCCTTCATTTGGTAAATTACCAAGGCTGAATCACCATAAACCATCAGCTTCTTTATTTCTTTGTCTAACGCTATCTGAATTCCCAAAATGCAAGCTTCATATTCTGACACATTGTTTGTGGCCGGGAACATTAATCGAGCTGTAGTTGGGAGATAATCACCCTCAGGGGATATCAATACTGCACCTATCCCCTGCCCGGACAGGTTTGATGCCCCGTCGAAGTACATATTGCATGTTTCTCCCTCCTCTTTTTCTTCCTCTACCTGGCATATTGCCATCAAGTCTTCATCTGGGAACTCAAACTGCACTGGTTCATAATCTTTGCTAGCTCGATCAGCTAAGAATTCTGCTACAGCACTTCCTTTGATTGCTTTTTGAGACATATATACTATATCGTATTCAGACAATAAAACCTGCCATCTAGCTATTCTTCCTGATAAGCCGGGTTTTTCAAACACATACTTAATCAGATCTAATTTGGAGACCAACCAAGTAGTGTGATAGAGCATATACTGTCTTAGCCTATGAGCTGCCCATGTGGGTGCACAACACATCTTCTCCAAATCTGAGTACTTGACTTCATAATCAGTGAATTTTTTGCTCAAATAGTAAATTGCCCGCTCTTTCTTTCCAGTTTCATCCTGCTGCGCCAATACACAACCCATTGAGTTCTCAAGGACCGTTAAATACAAGATCTTGGGCCTCTCTCTCACTGGAGGTACTAACACTGGTGGGTTGGACAGATATTCCTTAACCTTATCGAAAGCAGCTTAACAATCCTCATCCCACTCTCCTGGATTTTTCTTCTTGAGCAACTTAAAGATCGGATCACATTTTGCTGTCAGCTGGGAAATGAAACGAGCAATGTAATTCAACCTACCCAAAAAACCTCTAACTTCTTTTTGATTCCTTGGCGGGGGCAGATTTTGAATGGCTTTTACTTTGTCCGGATCTACCTCAATTCCTTTCTCACTGACTATGAATCTGAGCAACTTGCCTGAAGTGGCTCCAAAAGTACATTTTGACGGGTTGAGTTTAAGCTGGAACTCTCGAAGTCTTTCAAAGAGCTTTCTCAAGTTCAACAAATGCTCTTCCACCGACCGAGCTTTAGCAATCATATCATCAACATATACTTCAATCTCTTTGTGCATCATATCATGGAAAAGGTTCACCATGGCTCTTTGATACGTTGCCCCGGCATTCTTCTCCAGGCCGTGACAAACACAGTCTTTTCTCTGTCCTCTGGCGCCATCTTGATCTGATTGTATCCAGAAAATCCGTCCATGAAAGAAAACAAAGAATACCCTGCGGTGTTGTCTACTAGAACATCAATATGTGGCAAAGGAAAATTGTCCTTCGGGCTAGCTCGATTCAGGTCCCGATAGTCCACACACATCCTCACTTTTCCATCCTTTTTAGGTACTGGGACTACATTTGCTTGCCATTCTAGGTATCTGGCCTCTTCTAAGAACCCCGCATCTAGCTGCTTTTTCACTTCTTCTTTGATCTTTAACAACATATCCAGCTTCATCCTTCTCAATTTCTGCTGGACCGGCTTGCATTCTGATCTGATGGGCAATCGATGCACCGCAACTTCTGGATCTAAGCCTGTCATATCTTGGTACGACCATGCAAACACATCCACATACTCCTTCAACAGATCTACCAGCTCTTGTTTTTCTTTTTCTGACAAAGTAGTACCAATTTTAACCTCCCTTGGTTCTTCTTCTGTCCCCAAATTAATCAACTCAGTGGGTTCCTTATGTGGCAATATCTGCTTTTCCTCCTGTTCTACCAATCTCAAAAGGTCTGGGGGTAAGGCCTGGTCCTCAGTGTCTTCATCGTCAGGTTCGTCGGCGAAAACCGGTTTTTCGAAATCGAACCCCGGCTCGTCGCGAGCGTCTTTGCATTCATCGTCAGTCGGCCTGAGAAATAAAGCAACAAAATATATATACGAAGGAAAGAATATATAACTAGTAATAAATGAATGAATGATAATGAAGATGTAAAATAGAGACGAAAAATATATGGATAAAACCTCTAAAGTGTGTTCCATTTCAATACTTCAAGAAAATAGTGAACATAAAACAGTTTGATATTTTGTATGGAAAATTTAATACATGGTATTGTCATAGACATTCTTGAGGTGGTATTAGTACTTAAGATAAGAGATTAATTACATTTTTGAATCATCAACAAAGATAGCTCTTTCATATTCAACCCAGTTGTTCAGATCTTCTCCTGGGGCTAGTTCACGGATCCAAAGGCAATCTTCTTCTTCCAGAGTATCATCAGTAACAGCATCGATGTCCAGATTCTGCAGCTTTTCCTCAATCCCTGACTCTCCTTCTGATGCAGCATTGTTGACCCAACCAGCTGACTTGAAGGTCTCATACAAAGGCGGGAACCTCATCTTCTTCTGTTCCACTCCATGCCCCATCCTGGCCATCCTTCTGAGTTTCATCCTTTCTTCAGCTTCCGCCCAATCTTTAGCAGTTGGTTTAAATCCCAAACCAAAGGGGCCCTCATGTGTGGGTACTTCAACAGCCTGTGTAATGCCTTGCAAGTCCATTCCCAAACCTTTCCCTTCTTTGAATCCCCTCTTCATCATAAACCTGACGCTCATAACAGAGTAGTCCATCATGCTCATCGGAATAGTTTCTGCAACTTCAAAAGCCCTGAAGGAGCATTCATATGACCCTTCCGGTGGTTAAACATAAGAGAATCCTGATGCACTGGCCACCACAAAGTCCTCTTCCCCTTTGACTTCCACAAACTTCTCAGGAGTAAGAAACTTCACCACCTGATGTAAGGTTGATGGAACAGCCCCTGCTTGATGTATCCATGGCCTCCCCAATAAGCAAGAATAGGATGGATGCTGTATATCCAGTACTTGAAACACTAGGGCGAAAGGCACCCCCCACTTCAATGGTTATCTCCACTTCTCCTATAACACTCCTCCTAGTACCATCAAATGCTTTCACAATCATATGATTGGTTTGATTGCAGGCCTCATCCACCGGCAAGCTCTTCAACATTTTGAGGGGTAAGATATTCAGAGCTGAACCATTATCAATCAGAACATTGCCCATGCTCACATTTTGGCACCTGACTGTGATATGCAACGCCTTTATGCTGTTCCTCATTCCTTTTGGAATATCCTTCTCCGCAAAGGCAATGAATCCGTGTGCCTATATGTTGCCTGCCATGTGATCCAAGTCGGCGACACTGATGTTCTGGATACATAAGACTGGTTCAACACTTTCAATAATGCCTTCCGGTGTGCTTCTGAGTTCAATAACAAACTGAGAATAGAAATCCTAGTAGGTAACCTGTTCAACTGCTCGATTACACGATACTCACTTTGCTTGATGATTTTTAGGAATTCACATTCTTCATGCTCCGATACTGGCTTCTCAACACTCTCCTCTTCCCTTGGTCTAGCCACTTCCCCTGAATCCCTTATACCGGTCTCTGGAACCATAGCCTCATCCTTCCTCTTCTGAGCTGATTCTGACATCTCTGGTGAATATACCCTTCCACTTCTAGTCATCCTTCCCACACCCGACACATTAGCCGAACTGCTTTCCCTGGATGATGTAGTCACATTGAGATCATACTTCCATGGCACTTGGCGACTTTCTGTGTAATGAAATGGTTGTGAGGGTTTCACAACCACAGATGCTACTGGCTTTTGCATATGGGCTGGTAAAACTGTTGGTGGCCTTGGTACAAAAGGTTGAGGCTTGACCTTAGCAGGTATGAAGGGTTGTACAGGCTCTGAACTTTCTCTCTGAAGTCGCAGCAATCCTTAATCCCATGCCCCGAACCGTGATATGGGCATACCTCATTCATTTCTGTTCCCTCAAATTCTCCCGGGACTATCATATCTGCCTTCGCTAAAGCTTTGTAGACTGTTGCCATCGGAGTGACCACTTCCTGGATTCAACTTCTGACTGTTTCGCACTTCTCAATCACACCCACTTGATTCCTACCGTGGCTAGGTAACAGATTAGCTGACGCTGCATTTGCAAAGCTCAATTTCCCTGATTTTACCAACTCTTGTACTGCGAGTTTCAACCTCCAGCAGTTTTCAGTAGAGTGCCCCTCAGTTCCCGAATGGTAGTCACAATGGGCATTGCGGTCATACTAAGCTCCTGGATTTGACATGGGCTGCGAGAATGGCAGTCTTTGCAACAAATTCTGTTGTAATAACTGTGGGAGAAGCTCTGTATAAGTATATGGGATTGGATCAATCGGTGTTCTTGCATTTGCTGGACTCTTTTGTTGAATTGCCAGAGGCGCGTTGGGACGTTGGTTCTGGGGCCTTGGTTGAAAAGGCGTACCACCAACAGCACTGACATCCCCAGGGTGCTGAGTGTAATAAGGGTTAGTTTGGTACTAGTAGTATCCTCGGGGTCGATAATTGTACCCATAATTCCTCGGGTAATACTGTTGTCCCTGATTCTTGGTTCTGTAATCTGTTTCCCCCACTACATGTACTTCCCCTTCCTTCCTCTTTTGTCCTTTCTTAGCATGATCACCCAGCTCATCTAAATACCCCATCTTAAGCGCAGCTTCCATAGCTTCCCCAATTACAATTAAACTTGAGAATGACTCTGTGATCTTTGGGAGTAAGGTCTTAAAATACTCCTTAGGCAGGGTTCTCAGGAATAAAGAGTTCACCTCCCTTTCCGGGAGTCCGGGCACTAACAAGGCTACTTCTCTGAAACGCTGCCCATAAGTCGTCAACGATTCATCAGGCTTCCTTGACATATTTGTCAGAGTATCTCTAGTGGGCGCCAACTCTATCAGATACCTAAATTGTGCTAAAAAGGCTTTGGTCATGTCACTCCAACTTTGAATGTTTTTCAGATCCAGTTGATTGTACCAAGTAATTGCCGAACCGGTCAAGCTAAACATGAAGCTGTACATCAGGAACTTATCATCAGTGGAAAAGGGTGCCATCTTGTTCTGAAAACTGAGCACGTGGTCCCTAGGGTTTTTTTGTTCCATCGTACTTTTCAAAATCTGGCATTTTGAATTTCTGGGGGATGACTACCCCTTTTGCCACAGCAGTGCTTGTGATATTGGGGATTCCATAGTCCTGGATTCCAACCACGCTTCTTAGTCTGTCTTCTATTCGGCCTTCAATCTTCAGCCAAAACTTTTCCTCTTCAACCCCTTTTTTCGAGTTATCTTCCCTTGTTAAGTCCGTAAACCCAGTAGTAGCTTTCCCAGGTGAAAACAGTTATGAGTAGTCTTGCTGTGATAACGCATGTGTAGCGACAGATTTGAGCGGAAGTGAATTAGAAGTCCCAGTGGACATCCCTGATTGTGGTGGGAAAGCAAACTGCGCTCCGCTAAACATTGAGTTATTAGAAACAGCAGGTCTGGCCAGTAGTGGGAAAGCAAATTGCATGCCGCTAGAGGTTGCAGTATCCGACACCGTGGGCCTAGTTGCCGCTCCCGTTAGTGATGAGAAAACAAATGGTGAGCTACCACATGCAAAAGTATTGCTAGAGGGAACGCAAAAGGATTGGTATTCTTGTTCTCTGTTCCAATTGCCCCTGAACTTGCTACGGGCATTCCTCCCATCGGATCTTCCATATTATGAATATCTCCCGTCAGACCTTTCCCCTTCATCAGCTGTGTTAACATACCCCTCATTTGCTCCATTTGAGCATTCATAGCTTCTTCCCGGCGTTTCGCCTCTTCCTCTCGGCGTGCCAATTCCTCCTTCAATCGCTGAATCTCTGTACTCTGGTCTTCCATCCTCCTAGTTCTAGACCTAGTGTGGTATCGTCGAGTAGGCTGATACTGTTTTCTGGGTGCTATCTTGACACTTTCCTGAATTAAAGGTCACAGATTGTTATTATCTTTTACTTAGCATGTTAAGTAGATTTAATATTCATGATGTTATGCTATGCGAAAATGATGCATGATCCTACTCATTCATCACATCGAATGGATAGATAAGAAAGATACTGAATTAGACTGAAGAACTCGGATGCATATCAACTGTTCTGAAGAATCCACTCCACCAACTACTGAATAATACCATAAACTCCGAATACCTGTACTGAGTAATGACATCCATAATTAAACATATAGTTTGGACACATCATCCACTGCTGAATAATACCATAAACTCCGAGTACACAATTAAACACATGGTCTGAAAACAGCATCCACTGCTGAATAATACATAAACTCTGAATACAAGTCCTGAATAATAACATAATTAAACACATTGTCTGAAAATGGCATCAACTACTGAATGAAATCGAATAACACATTGTCTGAAAATACTACTAACTACTTTATTACATACTATTTTCCCACAAATCTCCTGAAATAGCAGAGAACATCATTGCATTCCTTAACTGTGTTGTCTAGATACTCTGCTAGGGGTTGCAAACGACTTTCATACGGGGCCATGCTTGGCCTGACGTTCCTAGCTCGGTCCCTTAAATCTTCCACCTGGAGCAATCCTGTCTTGATGCTTCCCAGCAAGAAACGAAGTTGCTCACATCTTTCTCCATAAGCCCTGCTTTGGGAATCTTTCTCATGTTGCAGCGTGTTGCGTTCTGCATTGACCTTCCAATACTCTTCCAAACTCTTGAGGTTCTTTGCTATCTCTTCATATTCTGTTTTCTTGATTTGAGCGGCCCTTCGCAGAAATGCCATATTTGTCTCTAAAGTAGTCTTTGAATTCTCTACAACCCCAACTCTAACTTTTTCTGCATCCCAAGCATTTTGAAATCTTTCATTCTCTTCCCTAAGTCTCTTCAGATTGCGGTTCAGCACCTGCACTCGCCTATCAGCTTCTTTGTCCTTTCCTGCCTTGACTGTCTCTAACCTTTCTCTGAAAAACTTTGCTGTGTCTTTGTTGGCGATGTTCCTCTTTGTCAGCTTAACATAATCTTTCTGCCCTTCTTTAAGGTCTCCTTGGAGTTTTTGATTCTTGGCCACCATCTTTTCTTTCTGCCTCCTCTCATAATCAGCTTTATCCATTGCTTCCTGGCATTTAGCTTCCATCTCCTCCTTCTCTCTCTCAGCTTTTTCTTTTTCCGATTGAAGACTCTGGCATTCTTCCTCTAGACGCCGTGCCTCACTACCATCCTCTGCTCTTTGTAATCTGATCTTTGAAGTTTCCAATATGTCCTCCATGTCCTTTCCCAGTCTAGCTTCGAGGTTGGTGGGGGGTGGTACACGGATGTTCTTGATCCGTTGGCGATGCCACTCTAGGTATTCTGGTGTTGTATTGTAGGTTGGGTGAAACCTTTGCATAGTTCGCAGTTCCCTCATTATTTTCCACAATTCTTCACATTTTTCCCTTGAATTTGGATCTCCATAGTCAAAGTTTGTCTCATTCAGGCCATGAGTCCCAGGCACGAATTGTTCTGTTCCATACTGTCTCAACACTAGCACTGGTGCATAGCTCACCACTCCTCATAATCCGAACAAAGGCACCCACGTGCGATTACCACACCGGTATATCATATTCCTCCTTTCGAACCAAGGCGCCACCCACTCCACTTGTTCCGATGTGAGTGTTCGGAGGTAGTTGACCCATTCTACTTTAGACTTCCTTACTAGATCCTCTCTACCCATATAAAACCAAAGCGGGTCATTTCCTCTCCATAGCAAACGCTCACTCTGTCTGTCCAGGCGCTGAATGTGACTTGAGAACCAAATGGTTAGGAGTTGTGCACATCCGTGGAATCTTCCATGCCCCTTTTTTCGGCAATGATTCAGTGACCTAATGGTTTCAGCTAAAATTGTAGGCACTGGATTATATCCCTTCTTGACATAGTCAATCAAATAAACTACATTCTCCTCCACAAGGCCCACCGCTCTTGGGAATAGGACTAGCGAGTATATCAAGAGCGCCAATATATCCCTTCCTCTTTCTTCTCCTGGATGCTTCCTTACAAAATCCATCAAGGAATCTACATCAAACCCATGGGAAAGTCCTTTTTCCCGTAGATAACACTTGTATTGGGAATATTTAAATCGTATAAGCTGAGTCAACTTGTTCTTAGTAGAGGATTTATCTGCCTTCATGAAAACCCTAGTGTCCTCATCCAAATTTGGCAACTTCAGCAACTGGGCATACTCCTCTAAAGTGGGTACCATGTCTACCTCGTTGAAGGTGAAGTATCTGTAAGACCTATCCCAGTATTGGAATATTCCCCGGATTGCTCCTTCATCTACGGCAATATAAAGGAGAGGCATTAAGTCACCATACTTCTTCGTGATGTATGACTCACCATCTTCCCCGACCAACTTCCACAATTCTCTTAGCGGGAGAAGATCATTCTGCTGTAAATTCAGATTTACTTGTTTCGGTAACTCAGAGTGAAATCCCTCTGATAGGTTATCCCCATTTCGTGCCCTCTCCTCCTGGTGGTACTTTTCAACACGACGTGGATGGCTAACTTGACCCTCTGGTGGCAAACACTCGTCATCCTCCATTTCTTATCTATCTACTATTGTGATGAATGACCTACAGATGATGCGAAAATGCAAAAGGAAAGAGAAAAGGAGGAGGAAAAAGAGAAAGAAAACAAAAGAAATAGTTAGATTCCAATAAGATAAGACGCCATATAAGACTAAAGACTTAAAAACATTCGCCCTTACATGTTTATGAAGCACATTTTCATATTTTTTTCAAAAATTTAAGCCGCTCGGCTTAATAGGGCAGGTAGTCTGACTACTGAAGGTGATGTAATCACCTTATTCTACGGTTCGTTTATAACAGGAAAGCAGTTGATAAAGGTAAGAGTCGTTCCTTTTTGTGTACTAAGGTTTATCCTTACGGGATTGGCTCTACCTAGGCTGGATATCTCTCAAGGTGCTTACATTTTGGGTGAGGTTTCTTACTGGATCTAGAGGTTCCCAGTCCGCCCTTACTGTCGCCCACTCTAGGCTAGTAAGATCCAGACTGAGTGGAAGTATTTGGCAAAACCCGCACGGAGACGATTGTCACACGAAGGTTTAGCTACTTTACTTCCTCCTAAAGGGACAGAGCTCAGGTATAAGCTCATGCAGAATGAAAATGCAAGTTTTTAGTGCACGTGTGAAGGAACATACAAACCTTTTACCAACAATTCCTAACCCAAATTACTAAACTACCCCCAAGAAGAGAAACAATGCATGACAAGTTAGGCAGAATATATACAAGAATATGAAAGCATATAAGCATCAAAAGCATAAAGATAGGCAAGAATAAACAATGATACACAGGCATGAAATAACAAGAAAATGCAAGCAAACAACTAAATCTAGAAACCCTAATCAACTCTAAACTAGCATCCAGTTTGACTCTCTAACCAGTCCCCAGCGGAGTCGCCAAGCTGTCGCAACGTCTGGGTCCGGGGGGACCGAACCCTTCCGTAGAACGGGATACTACTACTGGAATCTATGGGAGTCGCCACTAATCCTTTTTTAACCCAAGTGTGATTAGCCACCTATCTGATTATTAAGCCTAATGTTAACCTAGCTTAGTGAAGGTAACACTAAACCTAATAATCGATCTACTAACCAGAGTCCTAAGGGCTCGGGAGTCGGGTACGTGTGGGGAAGGATTAGCACCCCCACGACGCCCGTCAAAAGACGACACTGACTAGTTTAGACTTAATTATGGGTTTCTATTATTAGTTGCTACTATTCTTGAATATTTTCATGCCTTTAAACTTTTTTTTTATTCTTTCTTAAAACTGACTTTTCTTCTTTTATTCATTTTCCTTGTTTGACTATCATTCTTTACCTTTTTCATACTTTACTTTTCTTTTTACTCACCTTTTACTGAATTACTGATTACCATCACTATTTTACTGATTATTCTTTACTTTGTACTGATTACTATTTTATTCTTGTTGATTACCTTCTTAATTTTTACTGATTACTATTTTCTGCTCCTTTTTTACTCATTACTCTTTTACTTTTTACTGATTGCCTTTTGCTTTTTACTGATTACCTTTTACTTCTTACTGATTAGCTTTTTACTCTTTACTGATCACCTTTTTACTCTTACTGATTTCCTTTTACTTCTTACTGATTACTATTTTACTCTTACTGATTACTATTTACTTTTTACTGACTACTATTTTACTCTTGTCGATTACCTTCTTACTTTTTAGTGATTACTATTTTACTCTATACTAATTACCATTTTACCCTTTCAGATACCTTTTTACTTTTTATTGATTGCATGCTATTCTTCTGCTCTCTTACTTTGAATCTCCATTACCACTTTAATTATCAATCTCTTCTTAACTTACTTATTAGTCCCTTTTGCTTCCTTTCTTAATTACTGATTACTAATTTTACTCCCTTTTTGATCATCAATTTACTAATTAACCACTCAACTCTTAATTACTGATCATTTTAACTATTAATTATCGATTTACTGATTACTATTTTTACCTAGGCTCTTTAATTACTGATTAATCAATTTACTAATTACTATCTTTTTACCTGATTACTAATTTACTGATTACTATTTCCTTGACTCTGATTAATCTCTTTTTACTTAATTACTGATTACTATTACTTTGACTCTGATTAATCTCTTTTTACTTAATTACTGATTGCCCCTTTTACTTTTCTGACTGATCCCATTTCCTTTATTTTCTTCTCTTTTTTCTTTTTTCCTTAATAATTCTTTAATTTATTAATTACTAGATTCTTGAATGTGTGGATGCATATGATGCATGGAATTCTTTTTGAACTTAATTACCCATTAATTATACGAGGAACACCTTCGACCGCCTCCCAATAAATTGTAAACGACCTCCGGAAATTTCCAAGCCTCCGGGAGAAGTCAAGAAAACTCAGACACGCATGAATGAGCCGCCCTCCTTTCCCTTCACGGGAGTCATTTTAATTTAGTCTTATGATCATAGCAATAACAACTGATCATCGAATTTAAATATGGATGCACATGCAACTTTTCCTAAATTCTAAGCCTTAATTTTATTTAAACTTAGGCCGGATTAAGATAGCTAGACTTCTAAGCCCAATATTGTCCAAGTATAAGGCTCAAATATAATGGAAATCCAAACATGTCAATAACTCAATTACACATGGAATGGGCTTCACATAAATAAGTATGAAGGCCCAAAAAGCAAAAAAACAAACACCAAATACATAAACATATTGATCAAATCTATCACAAAGATTGACTAGATCCATCTAAACCATTTGAAGACCCAACAACAAATTCAAGGCCCAAGTACAAAGTTAAAAAGATTTAAACTTGATTAACATATACTTGAGTCTTAAATTTAATTTAATCTCATCTTAATTTAATCTAGCCTTGTAAATCATTTATCTACATCTTCCAAACATTTATTCTTCAAAAGCTAATCAATTTATTTACTAATGGCCTAAAAGTTCAAACTTTTATTCAAAGATGACATTTTTACTTAAGTTACTTAAAGCTTTAATCTTTTATTTACAAATTACTTTTTAAAACTTCAATCTTTTATTCAAAGGTTACATCTCTATTTACTAATTACTCTAAAAAATCAATCTTTTGCTCAAAAGTGACATCTTTACTTACTAATTACTAAAGTTTCAATCTTTTACCCCAAAGATGACATTTTTACCTACTAATTACTTAAAAATTCAATCTTTTACCAAAAGATGACATTTTTACTTAAGTTATTTAAAGCTTCAATCTTTTATTTACAAGTTACTTGGAATCTCAATTTTTATTCCAAGATGTCACCTTTATTCACTAATTATTTGCAAAAGTCCAATCTTTTCCTCAAAGGATAAATCTTTTTAGCCAAATATCCCACTTACATCACCCTTTATTACTAAACACCCTAACTTCAAACTAAAAATTTGATTTTTATTATAAAATTAACCTGCAAAGGGTCAAATTGATCAACATGATGAAGTTACAAGGACCCCAACGAATCAACCAATAAATCTGAGGACATATTTAAACACTCCAACAACATTTAGTCTTTAAGTAAATAGAAACACAAATTATTAGACTTAATCGACGGAAAAGAGGATTAAATCAGAGAGTTGAAACCCTACCTCCTTAAGAGCCTAAGCCGTACTTGTCTCCTTCCTTTTGCGCTGCCTTCTTAACCCTAGCCCTTTTCTGTCACCAAGCCGTCTTCCTCCTCCTTCAAACGATCCAAAAGAAACCAAAGGAACCTCCCTTTTGAAAAAGAAAGAAAACAAACCTAGAACCTAAGACCGTCCCTTTAACACTACAAAGGAACGATTTTGAACCCTCCAAACAAACAACAATGGCGACCCTAACCCGGAACCCGGAAGAAACATGAACAACGACAAGCTTTCTAGGAGAAGAGTTCGAGAAACAGAAGCTTCCAACGCCCTTCACGGCTCAAGACGAGATCTTAAGCTAGGTGAGTTTTTTTCAAACTTCTTCCTCTCATTTTTTTTTAAAATTTTCAGAAAAAGAAAACCCAAAAACGATGAACTCCCAAGCCCCAAAACCCTAGTTGCCTCTTCTCTGTTTTTATCCAAAAAAAAACCCTGATTTGGAAGAAAACAAGGTATTTAAACCTCCCAAGTTTTGATTTTAGCCGTGAATTGTCACTTTTGATCTAAGGGTTTAGAAAGATTTCCCTTTCCTCCCTTTTGTAACCCTGTATTTTACTTCAAGGGATTTCCCTTTGAGAGAGACGGTGCCACCAGGCCCTTTGGGAATTATACCATCTCTGTCGTTTATACAGCTGGGAAGATGACGCGGTTAGCAGTTAGCACTCTCCCTCTGTCATTTTACTTATTTTGGCTTTTTTTTCAATTTTTCTATCTCACGTGTTCTTCCCTCTGCAGATGCTGACGTGGCCAATGATGTGGCTAATGAGACAATTTTGAAGCTAGTTTGAGGCCAATCCACGCCTGCCAAGTCAGCCAAAACCTCTTCTATTGACTTTCTGACCCGTAGGCTGAGGTATACCAATTCTCTTTAGAAATGACATTCGTTTATTGCTTATGCCTACGTGTATTGCTTTTGCCCCATTTTTGAGGGAGTTTTGAAATAATTGGTGCTTGAATGAACTACTGTAAATGTACTCATGTGAGTGGATAACTGCAAGCATGTGTTATTCTGGCCTTGTGAGCATGACTGATTCATTTAATTAATCACCCTAATATGCTCTTGATCATATGTTATACTATGCTCATTTGCCCTGCTTAAACAATCTACTTATGCAATTGTACTTTTGTGCCTCTCATTGTTCATTCTGAGCTTTACTGAGTTTCTGCTTGCTTTGATGAATATTGCTGTTGTGTGCTGTTGCATTGCCCTATATAGTGCCGCCTCCATTCTGCTTGTGTTGCTTAATCACTGTTGGAACCCTCTGCTTATCTTGGCACCCTGTTTGAAATGTTCTTGTCTTCAAGCTATATTAGACCTTTGATCTTAGCTCCTAAATTGCCCTCAAACATGTCTGATTTTTGCCTTTTTTCCTTTTCTCATGTCAACTTCTAACGTATTTGCCCCCTGTTTCCTTATGGCTTCAATGGCATCTCAAGGGTGAGGCCTCACCTCAACCCTTGTGCTCTATGTTGCCGACAGTAAGCTCTTTTCCCCCAAGCATATACGTGTACACTTACTGGTAGTGTTCATGCTTTCAGACCTTGGGGAACATTTCTTGTGCTTTGCATTTCTCTTCTTTTCCTTGCAAGGTCCAAATCTATCGAAGGCATTTGAGATCAACTCCAGTGAGGGTAGTGCAGTTTCTTCATGTGCCAAACGGAGAAGAAAGGAGAGACACAAAGATGATTCCAATGAGAAATACCCTTTATGTTGTAGACTAAAAAACCTGTAATTGTAAACAAAAACTAGAGAGAATAGTGAATGTAAACACACTTCTTATTTTTACTATTTTTTGTATTTTTTGCTTATGCAAATGTACTTAAATAAATAAAGGCTAATTACATGAAATGGTCCAATATGCCATGAATAATTTCCCTTTTAGAATATATTTGAGACCGAATCTGATTAACAAATGCCAATGCATGTTTCATGAAATGGCCTTTAATATAACTAATATGATTAACAACTAACATGGTTAATGGCTAGTATGACTAATGGGAAAGGAAAAGTAGATGGGACATACTTAAAAATGAATATGAGAATCACAATCGAAAACTAAATCCATTACTAAAAGTGATTAAGCTATATGATTAAAGTGCAACAAAACTAAATTACTAAATGAAAAATATGCAAAAATTCCAAAAGTACATATTAAGATTGCTATTTTCAATGCAATCTTGATAACTAAAATGAATTAGCTAATCTAAATTAAAAGTGAACTTAAAATGACCCAAGATACCCCTAAATGCAAAAAATGACCAAAAATGCCCCTGGGCAACCCTAATGCCAAATAAGAAATGAATTAATTTAAATTTAAGGATACAGGACAAAAATAGGTGTCTAAAAAGGTTCCTATTAATGTATATATATATTGCTTAATTTGAGAAAATATTGTTTATAGTTCTATGTCCCTTAATTAATAGCAATTGTTTTATTATACATATATATGTATTTTGGACTCCTTTTGGGGAGTTAATGTACCAAGTTTTCTCTTTAATCTTTTAATTTCAATTATTTGGATTTTTGTTAATAAACGTTATATATATATATATATGTGATGATTATATAATTATTGGTTTGTTTTTTTTTATCTTAATATCAAATATCAATGATACTAAATGACAATAATTATTGTAATTTCCGTTATACTTTATCTATATATATATTTGACTCCTTTTGGGGAGTTAATGTGCCAAAGTTAATGTGACAATTGTTTGTGAGCTCTTTATGAACTTATTATAAAGAATTTACATTGTTCTTTTCCTAACAAAAAATCACATTTTATATTAATTGTCATTGGATGTTTACATGTACGTTACATCCTAAATTAAATTTTGTAACTTAATATGTTTTCCATCTTCTCAATTAATTATTTAAAATTGTAATTATGATCATATGATATGATTATATGCTATTATTGTGGTTACAGTTACACATTTCATTCTATATTAATTGTCATTAGATGTTTACATGTACGTTACACTCTAAATTAAATTTTGTAACTTAATATGTTTTCCATCTTCTCAATTAATTATTTAAATTGTAATTATGATCATATGATATGATTATATGCTTTTATTGTGGTTACAGTTACACATTTCATAATAAACCCTTTGAATTTAAGTTATATTATACCTTTACCCTATCTTTTGTCTATATAAAGTCATTTTTCTATCAATCG
>AWWV01016142.1:0-18506 GCA_001974805.1 Corchorus capsularis
TGGAACCGTACCTGGGAAGATGACCTGGACGTGTGGAAGCAAACAAAAGGGGAGTGATTGTACCCATTTACCCTGCTGAGTCATAATATGCCTCAGAAACATCCTGAAATAGCAGAGACAGGGTTAAATGAGAGAAATGAAGCCAAAAATTGAGGGCCTTTAGATCATAAGTGAAGCCAACGACAGTGAATGAGAGTTGAAGGGGTTTATAAACTCCATTTGACAGAAGCTAAAGGGGAAGAGGCACAAAAATTTTGAAAAAAGTTCTCTGTGCTAGGGTTTTAGGATCAAAATCTAAGGTTCTTGAGTGAAGGGTTTTGGTTCATATTTCTGAAAAACACAAAATACACTAAGATTAAGAAGAAAAGAGCTGAATACTAGCAAAGAGAAGTACCTTTCTATTGAGTCCGAGTCTTCATTCACCAAAGGTTTTCCACTTTTCACTCTGTTTCCCCATTCTCCAGTAGCATTTGAGTTGATCCCTAGTCGGTCTTGTCGAAAGCCTTCATCTTTGTTGGGTTTGTGTCTGTTTCTCCAAAAAAAAGGGGTAAACTTTAGGAGTCTACGGGGTGCTCATCAAAGTTGAGAGAGCTTTAGGATCGGACGGCTACGGTTCAGGCGATTGAGTATTTGCAAGGCAAAAGGCGGTGGCTTTTTGGCTTTTAAGGCTGGACTTTCGGTGAGAGCAAAGGGTTGGCGGTGCTGTTGTTACCTGGGCAAAGTGGGATTGTGCTTGCGTGGAGAGGGAGAGATTTGAAGTCGTGAACAAGGAAAAGATATAAGCAAGGTCTGACCTATTTGGCTCCTTTTATACTTTGGTCAATTTCTATATTTTATTTTACTTAATTTTCGTTACTTTATCTTTGTCTATTTGGTCCATTACCTCATGCTTGAAGTTGATAAGTGGGTGATGGTATGTGTCAATAAATCAAGTCTTCTTTTTTTTAAGTTAAAAAAAAATTGTGTCTTTAATTGTTAAAAATTATGTCTTTAGAGGTAAAAGGTCAAGTTTTTTTTTGGTTTTTTTTTAGTCAAAAATCATAAGCTTTAATAATATGTTGGCAGATTAAGTCATTCCACGTTAAAAAATTAAGTCTTTTTAGATTTAAAAGGAAAAAAATCGGATCTTTGGTTGATTAGATGCAAAGGTCAAGTCTTTGAGTCAAATTAAATCTTTAATGTTTAGATAGAATAATTCGGTGATATATTCCAATAATAATTTAAAAGATAAATAGTAAGTCATTAAAGGTTCATATCAGGATTATTAATTGGTAATTAAAAAATAAAAAAAATGCCCTTTTAGATTTGGATAGTCCGGATTAGATGTTTAAGTAAAATAACATGAAAATTAGAAAATGGAAAAAGGGAAAAGGAAATTGATGATGAGATAAATACGTGGTAAATTAATTGTTCAGATTAGGGTGGAATTGGGTTTGGCCATTTAAGTTGGGTTGAGGATTTTATCTTTTATTGGACCCTGGGCTTTACTTTTTAAATGGTAATTGGGTTGACCCTTTTGTTGGATAGCTAGTTTTCCTTCTAATTTCTTCAAATTACGATTTGGGCTTCGCATGTTCAACTTTGGGCTTTAAGATTAGGTCTTGCTGTTATCTTGATTTATGTATGGGTTGGTTTTGCGGGCTTCAATTTTTTCCTTGGGACCCAACGTTTAATAATTTGAGCTTGCATTTGTATATCCTGGTTTTAGTATTTAATGAAAAAAAATTGGATATAAGGAGTAATAGGGTTCATGTGCATCCATGTCTATTTTTTCTTTATTATGATTATTATACCTTGCCATTTGAGAATAATGAATTGGACCCGATGATGGAACGATTAATTGGGACTTTGACAATTTTTGTCAGTCTCAATTTGGGTTTCCTAGGCTTGGAGCATCCAGATGGGGGTTTTAGCCAGTATGAGTGGCGGGTCCCCAAATGGTGTTCCTCGTATAATTATTTGTTAAAAATGCACTTAACCGGGAAAAACATGCATCATATGCATCCATGCACTAAAAGTCCAGTACCCCAATAAAATTAAGGACCAAAGTAATAGTAAACAGTAAAATTGATAATTAAGAGTCAAAGTAATAGTAATCAGTAAAATTGATAATTAAGAGGCAAAGTAATAGTAAACAGTAAAATTGATAATTAAGAGTCAAAGTAATAGTAATCAGTAAAATTGATAATTAAGAGGCAAAGTAATAGTAAACAGTAAAATTTATAATTAAGAGTCAAAGTAATAGTAATCAGTAAAATTGATAATTAAGAGCCAAAGTAATAGTAAACAATAAAATTGATAATTAAGAGTCAAAGTAATAGTAATCAGTAAAATTGATAATTAAGAGGCAAAGTAATAGTAATCAGTAAAATTGATAATTAAGAGCCAAAGTAATAGCAATCAGTAAAATTGATAATCAAGGATCAAGGTAAAAGTAGTAATCAGCAAATCAGTAATTAAGAGTCAAGGGATTAATCAGTAAATTGATACTTAAGGGAGAGAGTAAAAGAGTAATCAGTAATTAAGAAAGGAAATAAAAAATTAATCAGTAATTAAGAAAGGAAGTAAAAAGGATTAGTCAGTAAATTAGTAATTAAGAAGGGATTAATCAGTAAAATTGGTAATTAAGAGTCAAAGTAAGAGAGGCAATTAGAGAAATATAATAGTTAAGAGTAAAAGAAGTAATTTGCAAACTAAAGAGTAAAATGGTAAAAAGTAATGGTAATCAGTACTAATCAGTAAAGAGTAATCAGCAAAGAAAAACGCTAAGGAGTAAAGAGCAATTAGTAAAGAGTTATATGGTAAAAAGTAAGCTAAGAGTAATCAGTAAAAATGTAAAAGTAATCAGTAAAGAGTAATCAGTAAAAAGTAAAAATGGCAAAGAGTAGTAAAAAAGTAATCAGGCAAAAGTAATCAGTAAGAAGTAATCAGTAAGAAGGTAAAAAATGGTATCAAGTGAAATATGGTATTGAGTGAGAAGGTCAAAAAATGGTGTAGAGTAAAAAATGGTATTAAGTAAAAGAGTAAAGAATGGTATTAATTAAAAAATGGTGTTAAGTAAAAGGGTCAAAAATGCTATCCAGTAAGAGATGGTATTAAACAAAAATGGTATTAAGTAAAAGAGTAAAAAAATGGTAAAAGTAAAAACGATAAAAGTAGCAAAAGTAAAATTGGTAATCAGTAAGAAGAGGATAATTAGTAAAAAAATGGTAGTTAATAAAAAGGTGAGAAGAATATGTTAGTTAGTAATTTAGTTAGTATAAAAGAGTCAAATTGCATGAATATTAAAGATAGAAAACAACCAAAAATGGAAACCCACGGTTAAGTCTAGATTAGTCAGTGCCGTCTTTTGACGGGCGTCGTGAGGGTGCTAATCCTTCCCCACGCGTACCCGACTCCCGAACCTTAGATTCTGGTTAGAAGACCGTTTATTAGGTTTAGTGTTACCTTCGTCAAGCTTAGGATAACATTAAGCTTAATAATCTGATAGGTGGCTAATCACACCTAGGTTAAAAAAGATTGGTGGCGACTCCCATAGGATTTCAGTAGTAGTTTCCCCTTTAGTTTTAAGTTCTTTAAGTCGTTAAACGGAAGGGTTCGTACCCCGGACCCGGACGTTGCGACAACAGCTGCCCCTCTTTGCATGCTTTCTGACTATCGGGAAGTCTGCAAAGAAGTAGTTTGCATACTTTTTGAGAATTAGGAAGTGCGCAAAGACGTAGACACCCCTTTTCATTGAAGGCTACCAAAACCTTATTTGCTAAAATCTTGAGGAAGGACCACACTGAATCATCTGAAGCCAATTTTGAAAATGCTATACCGAGTCTTCTGAATTCCTGAAAATTTTCTTTGAAAAGTGCGCTTTGATGCAAGTTAGAATGGCGATGCACTGCCGAGTGCTAATGCAATGTTGTATGCTGATGATGAGTGTAATGCGAAATGTATATGGTTTGGTTTGAATATATTTCCTTTGCCAAATTAATCAATAACCAGATATAGCTTCTTTGTGTTCCTCTTGACTTCTTGGCCTTAGACTCTCTCTTCCAAGCCCTCATCTGCAACATTAATCTCTCTTGGTCACATATTCCCCACGCTATTACCGATACTTTACCCTTATTCTTTTCGAATTCTTTGCCCTGAGTAATGATTTATGCTCCTTTATATTTTTTACTAATACCTCCTCTTGAACAATTAAAAGCGACCATTCCCATGTCTGTTTTCAGCAATTTATTTTTAAACAAATTTTGAAAGACAAAACCAATATTTATTTACGAAATGTAATGTAGAAAGAAAACAAATTTTACTAAAAACTTCGAAATTTCATTAATAAAGAAATGTGTACAAACAGAAAAAAGATAAACTTGTAACAAGGAATTTAATACATATACTAATAAAACATGCTGAAGAGATAGAACCTCATGTCGATGAATACTCCGACGACGGTTTTGTGACGTTTGCCGAAGGTTCTTCGAAATTGGTTTATGTTGCCTTACCCAACTCAGTCTGGACCAGATCCTTACCCTTTTGACCTTAAGAGATTTTCTTGAAGTGTAATGCCAATAGACTATGTCCTTCCATCTTCCACCTGAGTCGCCCTTTTCGGGTTTTCAACTCAAGTTCCTCCTTTTCCGTCCTTCACTTGAGCCGCCCTTTTCGGGTTTTCAACTCAAGTGACCCCCGATGGATCCAAGCTGCCCTTTGCGGGTTTTCAACTTGGACCCCTCCTTATATTTCATTTCTCTTTTTGCGACCTCTTTCTTTTTTAGGCCCAGTTTTTTTTCCTTTTCTTCTTTTTTCTTTTTCTTTCTTTTTGCGACCTCTTCCTTTTTTAGGCCCATTTCTTTTTTAGGCATAATATTTCTTGATTGTGTCAGAGTTGATAGGCATGGGAAACTCTTCCCCATCCAGCTCTTGTAAAATCAATGCCCGACCAGAAAATGCTTTCTTTACCACGAATGGGCCTTCCCAATTAGCTGCCCACTTGCCCCTTGGGTCACCTTGTTCTGGTATGATCTTTTTCAGTACCAAATCTCCTTCTTTGAACTCTCTTGGGCATATTTTCTTGTTAAATGCCCGCTCCATCCTCTTTTGGTACATTTGGCCATGACATAAAGTCGTTAACCTTTTCTCGTCGACCAAGTTGAGCTGATCATATCTCTCTTGGACCCATTTAGACTCTTCTAATTTGGTCTCTCGATATACCCGTATGGACGGTATTTCCTACTTCGATTGGTACCACTGCCTCCATCCCATATACCAAAGAGTACGGAGTTGCCCCAGTTGAAGTCCTAACACAAGTCCGATAAGCACGAAGAGCAAAAGGAAGCTTCTCGTGCCAATCCCTATATGTCTCCGTCATCTTCGCCACAATCTTCTTAATATTCTTATTGGCTGCCTCCACTACACCATTCATCTTTGGACTATAAATAGTTGAGTTACTATGCACGATCTTGAACTGTTTGCAAGTTTCTTCCACCAATCCTTGGTTCAAGTTGGATGCATTGTCAGTAATAATCCTTTCCGGCAACCCATATCTGCAGATAATCTCCCTTTTGATGAACTTGGTGACTACTGCTTGAGTAACACTCGTGTATGAAGCTGCCTCAACCCATTTTGTAAAGTAATCGATTGCCACCAATATGAATCTACGCCCATTTGAAGCCTTGGGGTTAATAACTCCAATCACATCTATCCCCCACATTGAGAAAGGCCATGGAGCCGATATTACATGTAATGGGTTTGGGGGCACGTGAATTTGGTCTGCGTAAATTTGACACTCATGGCATTTTCTGACATACTTGATACAATCGGTTTCCAATGTCAACCAATAATAACCTGCTCTAATAATCTGCCTTGCCATCTTGTGTCCACTAGCATGACTCCCACATGATCCTCTATGCACTTCTTCTATGACCCTCTTGGCTTCTGCGGAACCCACGCATCTAAGCAACGTTTGGTCACGGCTTTTCTTGTACAAAGTGTCACCTTCTAGGAGATAACCCATTTCCATTCTTTGAATCACCCTCCTGTCGTTTTCTGTGGCATGCTCTGGGTATCTTTGGTACTTGATGTATTGGAGGATATCAAAATACCACGGATTTCCATCTACCTCATCTTCCACACTCATCACATGTGCTGGGGAATCTTTCATCTGAATCTGGATCGGCTGGATCTCAATATTGGTGCCCACTTTAAACATTCAAGCAAGGATTGCTAATGAGTCTGCCAATTGATTATTTTCTCTAGGTACATGATGAATTGTAATCTTCTCAAAGGATTTGACTAATTCCATCATATTGGCTCCCTCGTCTGCCATTCTCCCTTCATTTGGTAAATTACCAAGGCTGAATCACCATAAGCCTCCAACCTCTTTACTTCTATGTCCAACGCCATCTGAATTCCCAAAATGCAAGCTTCATATTCTGACACATTGTTTGTGTCCGGGAACATTAATCGAGCTGTAGCTGGGAGATAATCACCCTCAGGGGATATCAATACTTCACCTATCCCCTGCCCGGACAGGTTTGATGCCCCGTCGAAGTACATATTCCATGTTTCTCCCTCCTATTTTACTTCCTCTACCTGGCATATTGCCATCAGGTCTTCATCTGGGAACTCAAACTGCACCGATTCATAATCTTTGCTAGCTCGATCAGCTAAAAATTCTGCTACAAAACTTCCTTTGACTGCTTTTTGAGACACATATACTATATCATATTCAGACAATAAAACCTGCCATCTAGCTATTCTTCCTGATAAGCCGGGTTTTTCAAACACATACTTAATCGGGTCTAATTTGGAGACCAACCAAGTAGTGTGATAGAGCATATATTGTCTTAACCTATGAGCTGCCCATGCGAGGGCGCAACACATATTCTCCAAATCTGAGTACTTGACTTCGTAATTAGTGAATTTCTTGCTCAAATAGTAAATTGCCCGCTCTTTCTTTCCAGTTTCATCCTGCTGTGCCAATACACAACCCATTGAATTCTCAAGGACCGTTAAATATAAGATCACGGGCCTCTCTCTCACTGGAGGTACTAATACTGGTGGGTTGGACAGATATTCCTTAACCTTATCGAAAGCAGCTTGACAATCCTCATCCCACTCTCCTGGATTTTTCTTCTTGAGCAACTTAAAGATCGGATCACATTTTGCTGTCAGCTGGGAAATGAAACAAGCAATGTAATTCAACCTACCCAAAAATCCTCTAACCTCTTTTTGATTCCTTGGCGGGGGCAGATTTTGAATGGCTTTTACTTTGTCCGGATCTACTTCAATTCCTTTCTCACTGACTACGAATCCAAGCAACTTCCCTGAAGTGGCTCCAAAAGTACATTTTGACGGGTTGAGTTTAAGCTGGAATTCTCGAAGTCTTGCAAAGAGCTTTCTCAAGTTCAACAAATGCTCTTCCACCGACCGAGCTTTAGCAATCATATCATCAACATATACTCCAATCTCCTTGTGCATCATATCATGGAAAAGGTTCACCATGGCTCTTTGATACTTTGCCCCGACATTCCTCAACCCAAACGGCATAACTTTATAACAGCATACCCCCCAGGCCGTGACAAACGCAGTCTTTTCTCTGTCCTCTGGCGCCATCTTGATCTGATTGTATCCAGAAAATCCGTCCATGAAAGAAAACAAAGAATACCCTGCGGTGTTGTCTACTAGAACATCAATATGTGGCACAGGAAAATTGTCCTTCGGGCTAGCTCGATTCAGGTCCCGATAGTCCACATACATCCTCACTTTTCCATCCTTTTTAGGTACTGAGACTACATTTGCTTGCCATTCTGGGTATCTGGCCTCCTCTAAGAACCCCGCATCCAGCTGCTTTTTCACTTCTTCTTTGATCTTTAACAACATATCCGGCTTCATCCTTCTCAATTTCTGTTGGACCGGCTTACATTCTGATCTGATTGGCAATCGATGCACTGCAACTTCTGGATCTAAGCCTGGCATGTCTTGGTACGACCATGCAAACACATCCACATACTCCTTCAACAGATCTACCAGCTCTTGTTTTTCTTTTTCTGACAAAGTAGTACCAATTTTAACCTCCCTTGGTTCTTCTTCTGTCCCCAAATTAATCAACTCAGTGGGTTCCTTATGTGGCAATATCTGCTTTTCCTCCTGTTCTACCAATCTAAAAAGGTCTGGGGGTAAGGCCTGGTCCTCAGTGTCTTCATCGTCAGCTTTGTCGGTGAAAACCGGTTTTTCGAAATCGAACCCCGGCTCGTCACGAGTGTCTTTGCATTCATCGTCAGTCGGCTTGAGAAATAAAACAACAAAATATATATACCAAGGAAAGAATATATAACTAGTAATAAATGAATGAATGATAATGAAGATGTAAAATAGAGATGAAAAATATATGGATAGAACTTCTAGAGTGTATTACTTTAAGAAAATAGTGAACATAAAATAGTTTGATACTTTGTATGGAAAATTTAAAACATGGTATTGTCATAGACATTCTTGAGGTGGTATTAGTACTTAAGATAAAAGATTAATTACATTTCTGAATCATCAACAAAGATAGCTCTTTCATATTCAACCAGTTGTTCAGATCTTCTCTTGGGGCTAGTTCACGAATCCAGGGGCAATCTTGTTCTTCCAAAGTATCATCAGTAACAGCATTGATGTCCAGATTCTGCAGCTTTTCCTCAATCCTTGACTCTCCTTCAGATGCAGCATTGTTGACCCAACCAGCTAACTTGAAGGTCTCATACAAAGGCGGGAACCTCATCTTCTTCTCTTCCACTCCATGCCCCATCCTGGCCAACCTTCTGAGTTTCATCCTTTCTTCAGCTTCTGCCCAATCCTTAGCAGTTGGTTTAAATCCCAAACCAAAGGGGCCCTCATGTGTGGGTACTTCAACAGCCTGTGTAATGCCTTGCAAGTCCATTCCCAAACCTTTCCCTTATTTGAATCCCCTCTTCATCATAAACCTGATGCTCATAACAGAGTAGTCCATCATGCTCATCGGAATAGTTTCTGCAACTTCAAAGGCCCTGAAGGAGCATTCATATGACCCTTCCGGTGGTTCAACATAAGAGAATCCTGATGCACTGGCCACCACAAAGTCTTCTTCCCCTTTAACTTCCACAAACTTCTCAAGAGTAAGAAACTTCACCACCTGATGTAAGGTTGATGGAATAGCCCCTGCTTGATGTATCCATGGCCTTCCCAATAAGCAAGAATAGGATGGATGCTGTATATCCAGTACTTGAAACACTAGGGCGAAAGGCACCCCCCCCCCCCACTTCAATGGTTATCTCCACTTCTCCTATAACACTCCTCCTAGTACCATCAAATGCTTTCACAATCAAATCATTGGTTTGAATGTAGGCCTCATCCACCGGGCAACCTCTTCAACATTTTGAGGGGCAAGATATTCAAAGCTGAACCATTATCAATCAGAACATTGTCCATGCTCACATTTTGGCACCTGATTGTGATATGCAACGCCTTTATGTTGTTCCTTATTCCTTTCGGAATATCCTTCTCCGCAAAGGCAATGAATCCGTGCGTAGATATGTTTCCTGCCATGTGATCCAAGTCGGCGACGCTGATGTTCTGGATACATAAGACTGGTTCAACACTTTCAATAATGCCTTCCGGTGTGCTTCTGATTTCAATAACAAACTGAGAATAGAAATCCTAGCAGGTAACCTGTTCAACTGCTCGATTAGACGATACTAACTTTGCTTGATGATTTTTAGGAATTCACATTCTTCATGCTCCGATACTGGCTTCTCAATACTCTCCTCTTCTCTTGGTCTAGCCACTTCCCCTGAATCTCTTACTCCGGTTTTTGGAACCATAGCCTCATCCTTCCTCTTCTGAGCTGATTCTGACATCTCTGGCGAATATACCCTTCCACTTCTAGTCATTCTTCCCACACCCGACACATTAACCGAACTGCTTTCTCCGGGTGATGTAGTCACATTGAGATCATACTTCCATGGCACTTGGCGACTATCTGTGTATGGAAAAGGTTGTGGGGGTTTCACAACTACAGACACTACTGGCTTTTGCATATGGGCTGGTAAAACTGTTTGTGGCCTTGGTACAAAAGGTTGAGGCTTGACCTTAGGCAGAGCTGGTATGAAGGGTTGTACATGCTTTTCAATAATAACATCAACCTCTTTTTCCTTTCTTTCCACATAGAATTCCATCCTTCCCTCATCCATCAAGCTCTGAACTTTCTCCTTGAAATTGCAGCAATCATGAATCCCGTGCCCCGAACCTTGATATGGGCATACCTCATTCATTTAAGCTTCCCCAAATTCTCCCGGGACTATCATATATGCCATCACTAAAGCTTTGTAGACTGCTGCCATCGGAGTGACCACTTCTTGAATTCGTCTTTTGACTGTCTCGCCTTTCTCAATCACACCCACCTGATTCCTACCGTGGTTAGGTAAAGGATTAGCCGGTGCCACATTTGCAAAGCTCAATTTCCCTGATTTTACCAACTCTTGTACAGCGAGTTTCAACCTCCAGCAATTTTCAGTAGAGTGCCCCTCAGTTCCCGAATGGTAGTCACAATAGGCATTACGGTCATACCAAGCTCCTGGATTTGGCATGGGCTGCGAGAATGGTAGTCTTTGCAATAAATTTTGTTCTAATAACTGTGGGAGAAGTTCTGTATAAGTATACGGGATTGGATCAATCGGTGTTCTTGCATTTGTTGGACTCTTTTGTTGAATTTCTAGAGGCGCATTGGGACGTTGGTTCTGGGGCCTTGGTTGAAACGGCGTACCACCAACAGCACTGACATCCCCAGGGTGCTGAGTGTAATATGGGTTGGTCTGGTCCTGGTAGTATCCTCAGGGTCGATAATTGTACCCATAATTACTTGGGTAATACTGTTGTCCCTGATTCCTGGCTCTGTAATCTGTTTCCCCCACTGAATGTACTTCCCCTTCCTTCTTCTTTTGTCCTTTCTTAGCATGATCACCCAGCTCATCTAAATACCCCACCTTAAGCGCAGCTTCCATAGCTTCCCCAATTACAATTAAACTTGAGAATGACTCTGTGATCTTTGGGAGTAAGGTCTTAAAATACACCTTAGGAAGGGTTCTCAGGAATAAAGAGTTCACTTCCCTTTCCGGGAGTCCGGGCACTAACAAGGCTACTTCTCTGAAACGCTGCCCATAAGTCGTCAACGATTCATCAGGCTTCCTTGACATATTTGTCAGAGTATCTTTAGTGGGTGCCAACTCCATCAGATACCTAAAATGTGCTAAAAAGGCCTTGGTCATGTCGCCCCAACTCTGAATGTTTTTCAGATCCAGTTGATTGTACCAAGTAATTGCCGAACCGGTCAAGTTAAACATGAAGCTGTACATCAGGAACTTATCATAAGTGGAAAAGGGTGGCATCTTGTTCTGAAAAACTGAGCACGTGGTCCCTAGGGTTTTTTGTTCCATCGTACTTTTCAAAATCTGGCATTTTGAATTTCTGGGGGATGACTACCCCTTTTGCCACAGCAGTGCTTGTGATATTGGGGATTCCATAGTCCTGGATTCCATCTACGCTCCTTAGTCTGTCTTCTATTCGGCCTTCAATCTTCTGCCAAAACTTTTCCTCTTCGGCCCCTTTTTTCGAGTTATCTTCCCTTATTAAGTCCGTAAACCCAGTAGCAGTTTTCCCAGGTGAAAACAGGTATGAGTAGTCTTGCTGTGCTGACGCAGGTGCAGCGACAGATTTGAGCGAAAGTGAATTAGAGGTCCTAGTGGATATCCCTGATTGTGGTGGGAAGGCAAACTGCGTTCCGCTGAACATTGAGGTATTAGAAACAGCAGGTCTGGCCAGTAGTGGGAAAGCAAATTGCATGTTGCTAGACACTGCAGTATTAGACACTGTAGGCCTAGTTGCCATTCCCGTTAGTGGTAAGCTACCAGATGTTGCAGGGAACACGAAAGGATTGGTATTCTCATTCTCTGTTCCAGTTGCCCCTGGACTTACTACGGGTATTCCTCCCATCGGATCTTCCGCATTCTGGGTATCTCCCGCCAAACCTTTCCCCTTCATCAGCTGTGTTAGCATACGTCTCATCTGCTCCATTTGAGCATTCATAGCCTCTTCTCGGAGTTTTGCCTCTTCATCTCGGCGTGCCAATTCCTCCTTCAATCGCTGAATTTCTGCACTCTGGTCTTCCATCCTCCTAGTTCTAGACCTAGTTTTGTATCGTCGAGTAGGCTGATACTGTTTTTTGGGTGTTATCTTGACACTTTCCTGAATTAAAGGTCACAAATTGTTATTATCTTTTCCTTAGCATGCGAAGTAGATGATGTTATGCTATGCGAAAATGATGCATGATCCTACTCATTCATCACAACTAATGGATAGATAAGAAAGATACTGAATTAGGATGAAGAACTCGGATACAGATCAACTGTTCTGAAGAATCCACTCTACCAACCACTGAATAATACCATAAGCTCCGAATACCTGTACTGAGTAATGACATCCATAATTAAATACATAGTCCAGACACATCATACACTGCTGAATAATACCATAAATTCCGAGTACACAATTAAACACATAGTCTGGAAATAGCATCCACTGCTGAATAATACCATGAACTCCAAATACAAGCATTGAATAATAACATAGTCTGGAAACACCATCCCCTGCTGAATAATACCATAAACTCCGAGTACATAATTAAATATATAGTCTGAAAATACCACCAACTACTGAATAACACATTGTCTGAAAATACTACTAACTACTTTATTACATACTATTTTCCCACAAATCTCCTAAAATAGCAGAGAATATCATTACATTCCTTAATTGTGCTATCTAGATACTCTGCCAGGGGTTGCAAACGACTTTCATACGGGGCTATGCTTGGCCTGACGCTCCTAGCTCGGTCCCTTAGATCTTCCACCTGGAGCAATCCTGTCTTGATGCTTCCCAGCAAGAAACGAAGTTGCTCACATCTTTCTTCATAAGCCCTGCTTTGGGAATCTTTCTCATGTTGCAGCGTGTTGCGTTCTGCATTGACCTTCCAATGCTCCTCTTACAAACTCTTGAGGTTCTTTGTTATCTCTTCATATTCTGTTTTGTTGATTTGAGCGGCCCTTGCAGAAATGCCAGATTTGTTTCTAAAGCAGCCTTCGAAGTTTCTACAACCCCAAATTTAACTTTTTCTGCTTCCTAAGCATTTTGAAATCTCTCATTCTCTTCCCTAAGTCTCTTCAGATTGTGGTTCAACACCTGCACCCGCCTATCAGCTTCTTTGTCCTTTTCTGCCCTAACTGTCTCTAACCTTCCTCTGAAAAACTTTGTTGTGTCTTTGTTGGCCATGTTCCTCTTTGCCAGCTTAACATAATATTTCTGCTTGATTCTTGGCCACCATCTTTTCTTTCTGCTTCTTCTCATAATCAGCTTTATCCATTGCTTCCTGGCATTTAGCTTCCATCTCCTCCTTCTCTCTCTCAGCTTTTTCTTTTTCCAATTGAAGTCTCCAGCATTCTTCCTCTAAACGCCGTGCCTCACTACCATCCTCTGCTCTTTGCAATCTGATCTTTAAAGTTTCCAAACTGTCCTCCATGTCCCTCCCCAGTCTAGCTTCGAGATTGGTGGGGGGTGGCACACGGATATCCTTGATCCGTTGGCGATGCCACTCAAGGTATTCTGGTGTTGCATTGTAGGTTGGGCGAAACCTCTGTATAGTTCGCAATTCCCTCATTATTTTCCACAATTCCTCACATTTTTCCATTGAATTCGGATCTCCATAGTCGAAGTTTGTCTCATTCAGGCCATGAGTCCCAAGCATGAATTGTTCTGTCCCATATTGTCTCAACACTAGCACTGGCGCATAGCTCACCACTCCCCATAATCCGAACAAAGGCACCCACGGGCGATTACCACACCGGTATATCATATTCCTCCTTTCGAACCAAGGCGCTACCTACTCCACTTGTTCCGATGTGAGTGTCCGAAGGTAGTTGACCCATTCTACTTTATACTTCCTCACCGGATCCTCTCTACCCATATAAAACCAAAGCGGGTCATTTCCTCTCCACAACATGCGCTCACTCTGTTTGTCCAAGCGCTGAATATGACTTGAGAACCAAACAGTTAGGAGTTGTGCACATCCGTGGAACCTTCCATGCCCTTTCTGTCGGCAGTGATTCAGTGACCTAATGGTTTCAGCTAAGATTGTAGGCACTGGGTTATATCCCTTCTTGACATAGTCAATCAAGTAAACTACATTCTCCTCCACAAGGCCCACCGCTTTTGGGAATAGAACTAGCGAGTATATCAAGAGCGCCAATATATCCCTTCCTCTCTCTTCTCCCGGATGCTTCCTTACAAAATCCATCAAGGAATCTACATCAAACCCATGGGAAAGTCCTTTTTCCCTTAGATAACACCTGTACTGGAATCTTTAAATCGCATGAGTTGAATCAGCTTATTCTTAGTAGAGGATTTATCTGCCTTCATGAAAACCCTAGTGTCCTCATCCAAGTCTGACAACTTCAGCAACTGGGCATACTCTTCTAAAGTGGGTACCATGTCTACCTCGTTGAAGGTGAAACATCTGTAAGACCTATCACAATATTGGACTATTCCCCGTATTGCCCCTTCATCTACGACAATATAAAGGAGGGGCCTTAAGTCACCATACTTCTTTTTAATATATGACTCACCATCCTTCCCGACCAACTTCCATAAGTCTTTTAGTGGGAGAAGATCATTCTGCTGTAAATTCAGATTCACTTCTTCCGGTAACTCAGACTGAAATCCCTCTGATAGGTTATCCCCATTCCGTGCCCTCTCCTCCTGGTGGTACTTTTCAACCCGACGCGGATGGCTAACTCGACCCTCTGGTGGCAAACACTGGTTGTCCTCCTTTTGTTATCTATCTATTACTGTGATGAATGACCTACAGATGATGCAAAAATGCAAAAGGAAAGAGAAAGAAGGAGAAAAGAAAGGAAGAAAACAAAAGAGATAGTTAGATTCCAATGAATAAGATAAAATGCCATATAAGACTAATGATTTAAAAGCGTTCGCCCTTACATGTTTATGAAACACATTTTCATATATTTTTTTCAAAATCTTAAGCCGCTCGGCTTAATAGGGCAGGTAGTCTGATTATGAAAGGTGATGTAATCACCTTATTCTACAGTCCGTTTATAACAGGAAAACAGTTGATAAAGGTAAGAGACGTTCCTTCTTGTGTACTAAAGTTTATCCTTACGGGATTGGCCCTACCTAGGCTGGATGTCTCTCAAGGTTCCTATATGCTGGGTGAGGCTTCTCACTGGATCTAGAGGTTCCCAGTCCGCCCTTACTGTCGCCCATTCTAGGCTAGTAAGGTCCAGACTGAGTGGAAGTATTTGGCAAAACCCGCACGGAGACGATTGTCACACGAAGGTTTAGCTACTTTACTTCTTCCTAAAGGGATAGAGCTCCGGTATAAGCTCATGCAGTTTGAAAATGCAAGTTTTTACTGCACGTGTGAAGGAACATACAAACCTTTTACCAACAATTCCTAACCCAAATTACTAAACTACCCCCAAGAAGAGAAACAATGCATGATAAATTAGGCAGAATATGAAAGCATATAAGTATAAAAAGCATAAAGATAAGCAAGAATAAACAATGATAAACAGGCATAAAATAACAAGAAAATGAAAGCAAACAACCAAATCTAGGAACCCTAATCCACTCTAAACTAGCATTCAGTTTGACTCTCTAACCAGTCCCCAGTGGAGTCGCCAAGCTGTCGCAACGTCCGGGTCCGGGGGGTACCGCACCCTACCGTTTAACGACTTAAGAACTAATGACCATGGGAGTCACCACTAATCTTTTTTAACCTAGGTGTGATTAGCCACCTATCAGATTATTAAGCCTAATGCTAACCTAAGCTTGGCGAAGGTAGCACTAAACCTAATAAACGGTCTTCTAACCAGAGTCCTCAAGGTTCGGGAGTCGGGTACGCGTGGGGAAGGATTAGCACCCCCACGACGCCCGTCAGAAGACGGCACTGACTAGTTTAGACTTAATTATGGGTTTCTATTATCGGTTGCTACCATTCTTGAATATTTTCATGCCTTTAAACTCCTTTTTTTTATTTCTTTCTTAAAACTGACTTTTCTTCTTTTATTCATTTTCCTTGTTTGACTATCATTCTTTACCTTTTTCATACTTTACTTTTCTTTTTACTCACCTTTTACTGAATTATTGATTACCATCACTATTTTACTGATCATTCTTTACTTTGTACTGATTACTATTTTACTCTTGTTGATTACCCTCTTACTTTTTACTGATTACCATTTTACTCTTTTACTGATTACTATTTTCTGCTCTTTTTTTTTTACTGATTACTCTTTTATTTTTTACTGATTGCCTTTTGCTTTTTACTGATTACCTTTTTACTTCTTGTTGATTAGCTTTTTACTCTTTACTGATCACCTTTTTACTCTTACTAATTTCCTTTTACTTATTACCATTTTACTCTTACTGATTACTATTTGCTTTTTACTGACTACTATTTTTCTCTTGTTGATTACCTTCTTACTTTTTACTGATTACTCTTTTACTCTTTACTAATTACCATTTTACCCCTTTACTGATTACCTTTTTACTTTTTACTGACTGCATGCTATTCTTCTGCTCTCTTATTTTGAATTTCAATCACCACTTTAATTATCAATCTCTTCTTAACTTACTTATTAGTCCCTTTTGTTTCCTTTCTTAATTACTGATTACTAATTTTACTCCCTTTTTAATCATCAATTTACTAATTAACCACTCAACTCTTAATTACTGATCATTTTAACTCTTAATTATCGATTTACTGATTACTATTTTTACTCAGGCTCTTTAATTACTGATTAATCAATTTACTAATTACTATCTTTTTACCTGATTACTGATTTACTGATTACTATTACCTTGACTCTGATTAATCTCTTTTTACTTAATTACTGATTTACTGATTACTATTACTTTGTCTCTGATTAATCTCTTTTTACTTAATTGCCGATTTACTGATCGAGCCAAAATTATGCATATTTTTATGGTTATTTTTCTATACTTTTTGCTACTTTTATATGTGTTTTTACCCTATTTTGCTAGTATTTGTCTTTTTAGGTCTTGAAGATAAGAAAAGTGAAAACTTATTGTTTTTCACTCTTTTTGGAGCTATTTTGGTGACTTTTTATTCAATTATGGAGTTAGCCATTTGGAATGAAGATTTGAAGATTCGAAGTTCGTGTTTGAAGATTATTTGAAGATAATTTGAAGATTTGAAGACAATTGAAGAATTAATTCAAGAAGCAAGAATTGAAGATTTGGAGCTTATTTGCAAAGGATTGAAGCCAAGCCTAGAAGAAGCCCGGAAGTTAAGGATTTTTGGATTATTTATATGGGAATATACTCAGCCCATATAAACCTATAATTGGAGTTAAAATCCCAATTTGTAGGCCTAATATCCAAAAGAATATCCAAATCCGGCAATAATTCCGCAGATTTGCGATATAAGCCCGGTTTCAGCGCAGTCTTCATAGAAAGGCCATAACATTCTGCTCAGATATTCGCTTTAAGCCCATGAGTAGCCGTTGGAAAGATAACTCCGAGCTCTACAACTTTCTTTTGAAGTGCAAAGCCCAGATCTGCCAACTTCAAGCCCGAATATCAGGTCGAAGTTTCTGCAGAAATCCAGAAAATTCCAGAATCCTATTTTGACTTGGATTCTACTCTAGGAAGGTTCTAGACCAAAGTTGAAGATTACTGTAAGCCTAGAACGTCCTACCCTCTTTTCCTAACTCTAATAGGAGTCTTTAGGTTATTTTTCCACTATAAATAGCAACTTCCTGTATCACAAATCACACAATTAATCTCTCATATAGTTTATTCTCTTTTTCTACCTTTCTTTAGTTTAGTTTTTCTCTAGTTTTAGGTCAAGGGTTCCACACCCCTCTCTTTGCATAGGGAGGGGTGGCAACCCTAGGAGATTTCAAGAAGAGGATTTTGCCTTCAAGTTTTGTAAGTTTTCTTAAGCCTCTCATGGATTTATCCATGAGTAGCTAAACCCTTAATACTTCTAATCCTGTGGTGAATTCGATCAATTGATTATGGTGAGATTTCTATACTTATAATTTTGTGTTAAGTTCTTGATGATAGTAGGCAAAACTCTGTTTTATATTATGATCTTGATAGTTATTGATTTGGATGGCCACCGAGGAAGTAATTGGATGGATCTATGGCTAGATCAGGCTTAGAATTAATCACTCAAGTTTGATTGTTTGTAGCAAATCGGGTTTGTTTAATCGTAGCCTGATGGGTCTTTGTCTATCGGAGGGCGAGAAATTTCTCTTCGTATGGTTCTACTTGTAGGCATGTGTGTAAAATTAATTGTTCTTAATGCTTTGTTCTCAAGTGATATTTAAGCCCTAAGAAAGTAATCGATTGCAGAAGGAATAAAAGGGATAACTGCAGCTTTAATCGGCCTCTTATCT